>CM056376.1:122103079-122227266 GCA_029718625.1 Synaphobranchus kaupii
CGTTTTGCTGCACCCGACAGCATTGCGGCAAAAATAGGCCTAACTGAAGAAAAAAAATGACAAAGTGGATTTTTTAAAGTTCGCCAGCCCCAATCACCGGCTGCATGATCGGCACCCGAGGCAGGTGAGCCTGCCGCTGTCTCTGAGTCTAATCGGCACAGTGACATTGGTCCCGAGTTAGCAGCAGGACAGCCGGGGGAGAAGACATCCACCGAAACGGAACAGGCCAGAGAACAGGCCAGAGAACCTGAACCAAACCTTATTTCACACACAACCTCTCGACCCATAGCAAGCTATTCACCTGACCCTGCAAATTGGGATACAATTGATCACAAAATGTGCGACTTCTTTGCATCAAACAAACCCTCTCAAAATATTGGTGATTTTTCCACATCACTAAGAAAATATGGAGACACTACAGGGCAATCAAATGGATTGAATGCCTAGTGTAATCAATCCATTTAATACGGCCCTGGGTGTGGGTGCGTGTGCGTGTGTGTGTGTGTTTGGGGGGCGGGTTGTGTGGACTGCAGGATTTTAACTAGAAAGTGTGCATGTGTAGAACCCGCACAGCTAGACCAATGAGGGGGAAGGAGCAAACGTGTTTTTCCTCTGCTGTTGTGATGTAAAATAAAAAGAGGTTAGTGATTTATGCTCCGGTCATGAATATAGCACAAGTACATTTAAGAATATACTGGGTCCGTCGCCACGAGTCAGATATGAATGCGCTGCTCCATATCCCGCTTAAGACAGGCCTGAAACGGATCAGTATGATTCTTATTCTCCGTTCGCAAACGGGGCCATGTTGTCATCACGGATATATCCGACCTGTCGTCCAAATGTCAATATTCTAATGGGAGCATTAAAACATTTACAAAGGAGCTGAACAACACATCGAATATATCTATGATCACAAAAAGTAAGCGTAACAGTTACTATTGGTTTACTCGTAATTATCTGACTCCATATTAAATTATAATTTAGAATTTTACTTTAATCAAGCGTGAAGCTCAGAGTGGTTACACTCGACTCTTCCTTGTGTGCCACCATTACTCAATATATGCTCCCGGGATTAGCACTATTGTCGAATCTCAGTTCGGTGGAGAACACAGAGGTTGGGGGTCTGGCCAACACAATACATGCATTATATTTTACATAGATAGTTGCGAGCCCAGGTCAGCGTGCACTCAGAGGGCTCCTTAAGGCTAATTTGACAAGAACCGACGTTGAACGTCCATGGGCTCTCTTCACGTCAAATTCCCAGAGCCGTGCATCACCAATCCTTTTACTGGCCGAACTTGACTGCCTATTCCCAACTTGGGAACTCCACATAAAGTACCACGCCACTGATCAGTTGGTCATTGGTCAGAATTGTTCCCCTGAGTATTCAGTCGTAACTTAGGCTGAAAAATGTATAAAATGGATTAGAGTCATGGAGACCACGCAAGTTAAAATAAGAAGAATTTATTCACAGGCAGGTAGGTCATTATCTTAAAATTATTGGTCAATTACAAAATATAGAAATTAAGAAAAGAAAACACAGAGTAAATATCTTACCAGGCCTGCTTCAGCTACACACACACACAGAATCTGCACAGTGTGGGAAATCGATTGCGATATTCCTAGATAGGTTTGTCTTCCTTTCTTTTATGCCAAATCCCGCGTTTGAACCAGGCAGCAGTGCCATAAATTAACCTGGAGGTGTGGTCGAATCTGGAATTTAGACCCCCACCTTTTGGGGGTTGCTGATTAGGGTGAGGGGAAAAGGAGTTGATTACCAGAGAAGACATTCCAGTGTTAGTTTTTCCTGGGTTATTGAAACTATGTTTTACTAAACTCCATTTGGTATGAAATGTATCTCATTTGATTCCTTGATTTTACCAGATTACATCCATACCAAACATCTTACCATTATGATTATTATTCTGGAATTTAGCGCAGATTAAGTCTTATTATGTTGCAGTTGTCATGAAAATTCTCTCCTGATTAACCATTTTACATGTAATTCCTATTCTTATTACATAAGACGTAATGTAACAATATAAGGATCACATATGCAATGTTTGTAAGTTGTACCGGGTCTGTTTGACCATTTAAACTGAGTCTTAACCCAGGAGAGAAGGGGGGTGCAATGACAGAGGTGCCAACATGAGAGACGGGAAAAATCACAGATGTATTGTTTTGGCCAGGGGCTTAATGGCCTCTTCTGCCCTAAGTGCCCCTAGAACACACAAACACACCCATGACCAAACAGTCCAACTTCCTCTTATCACAGTCCTTTCCCACTTTGATCCTTCGAGCCTCAGGTGAGAACAAATGGCCTGAACCCCCCTGAAGGAAGTCCGAAGAGTCTATTGTTTTATCACACGGCTCTCTGGTCCTTTGAAGTGTCTTCACACATGGCAGCCTTTCCTGAGTCTCACTTTGATTCCCCTCCTACACATGCATGTATGCTTCAGTTGTGGGTATTTGTGGATGGAGATCCTCCTGCTGCTCTGTTTTTCTTGTAAGCTGAGTTCCCAGGACCTTGTTTTCTGGCTGTAGATTTGCTCTTAGCTTGCTTCTCGCTATTCATTTTTAGATCTTGGATACCTGTTCTTAGTTTGCTGCTAGCTACTATATATATATATATATATATATCAGATATCTGCTCTCTGTTTTCTGTTGGCTGCGCTGCTCTTAAATCCTGGACTTCTGCTCTTACCTCACTGTCCTCTGCAGTTTTTAGCTGTTGGATCTTTGTTCTTAGCTTGCAGTTGGCCATTAATTTTGCCCTTGTCATATTTCAGTTGCTGAGTGTCTATCTCTCCAGACAGCCTGAACCAGCAGGTGCTGTCTGAAATCTGTGAATAGCAGCTTGAGCAGGAAAAGGCTCTCTTTGATGCCTTGGGCAATGTTCTGGATAGTGGGGAGTATCCCACAGTAGACTGGCTATAGCATGCATGACTGCTGTGTCCTTCTTAACATCAGAACCATCATCTTTATTGATATGTAGTGTGCAATTCTTCTTTTATGCCTGTTTTTATGTAAGGAAACATTTCCTCGCAGGAGGGGCGGCCCCTCACAGTTTCAGAAATGAACACAAATTAAGTCTCAGCTCTCCCTGTATGTAACTTCATGTTTGTTCTAATTGATTTTCTGTATTATATGCTGTTTGTATGCCTATTATTACATATGATACAATGTTGTACATATTAGAGTCCTGTATACAGAAGGTTTGGACAACTGGTTACTAACACCTTAGTCTCAGCCTCAGCCGCTTTGACACACTTCATACACAGCATCTGATGCATAGGCTTGCATAAGCTGGGTAGAACTGTGGAAAACTGACAGTCAGCACTTATTGGCTAGCAGCACTGTTAATCACAGGACTGTGTGCGTATTTCCGGTATGACGCGGTGCAATGGGTTTTATCATTCCGCCAGGAAACAAGTTGTGCTAACTAATCGGTAGCTAGCGAATGCTGCGAATCCATCAAGAACAGTGAGTGTTTCAGACCAAGGGCTTAACGCTGGATTGAAGAAGGTTTTTGAAGTTCATGAGATTTCTTCAGTATGATAGACTGTTTTAGTGGAGATTGCCGTGCCATTTGTGTAAATTTGTTTCACGCAAGTCTGTTTTTCTTCAGCGCTGTTTCTGAATCGACCGCCGTCTGTACCGCCTCAATACGGTATGTGGTTGGTTATATTGCATGTCAATCAAAGGCGCCAACTTGTCAAAGTGGGTGCCTCTTTATCACAAAGTCTGGCCTTCGCGAGACTACTAAAACCTAACATCTGTCGATGGGAAACGAGGGCTTAAAAACAACTGGCATTGAGGCAAACTCCCTTTTTGAGTAAAAGTTAAAATAACACAAAAAACTTTACGGTGTAGTGGTTCCCAGAGTTGTCTTTGGGACACTGTGTCTTGGTGTGACTTCTCAATCGATCTCTCGGTCTGTCCGTCTCCCTGTATGCCTCACTATTTTTCTCTCTCCTTCTCTCTCTCTATCTCTTCTATCCCTCCCAGGATCACCACCACCGCCGCCTGCATGATGGACTTGCGTAGGTACCCCCTGGATGAACAGAACTGCACCCTAGAGATTGAAAGCTGTGAGTTTCCATTATACAGTAATGTGCATGCTGATGGCATACTGGTGTACTGCTCTAAAAACTCCTGCCTTTAAGGAGTAGAATGAAGAAGCTTGGTTGCCATGGCCCACACTCCCCAATGCCCTTCCAGCTACTCCTGTACACTGCACTCCTGTAAAATAGTTGGTGGACACTGACCCTATAACACGCCCTCATGCAATGACATCATGGTATACTTCCAGCCACTCAGCCTATTTGCACTATATAAAAGTGTGCGTTGTCTCTTTCCTTTAGTATAACATGCTTGTCAAAAAAAAAATTCCCATTTAGGAGAGCTCACTTTAGCTGAGCCCAGAAAGGATTACAAAAAAATCAGCATGTGTTCATTTTCAACATTCAAGATCTGCACATGAAATGAACACAGGTTCATGTTCATCTGCAGGTACGGTGGTGTACATTTAACACCCTAGGGTATTTATATGAGACCGTGGTCCCATATAAATGCCCTAGGATAAGGTACACTAGCAGTGTTAGATTTACACCAGCATTTTTGCTGTGTACAAGGACTTTATAAATGTTTAAATCACTGTAAAAACATCGCTGTCTGATGAACTGACAACTAGGGGTTTGAAGTACTGTCTGTCCATCTTGCACTGTTATTGACTGAATGCATCTGTCAATGCACCACAAAATGCATTAAAATGCATGATTGATTTGTCTTTATTTGTTTAATTTTCGTTGCTAATCTCATCTTCCCATTAACTTATGAATACCACTGGTCACTTTGAGAATTAAGAACAGCTGTATACAACGTATTATCTCAGCATAATGTATTGGATTTTGATACAGCCCTAGACTAAACTTCCCCTGGAAACTGTGATGTGCTTCCCATAGAATTAAATGCACTTGCCTTCAGATCCATAAGCTGTGTTTTCATTTCTCTGTTGCGATTGGCAGCAGCAGTTAAAACCATCCGTAAGTTTACCTCACAGCAGCGACGGCACGGCAAGGTGGTTGTTAGCAATCACTGTACACATCCAGCTTTTGGGTCCACTCTTTTGGCAGCCAGAGTTAAACTTAATGATGAAAAGTGAGACTTCACAGGCCCCATAATGAGTTGAGCTATAACATTCTATCAATCCCAGACTCCTGTGAAGCAATTTAATAACTTTGCTCTCGGAAAAAACAAAAAACACTCTGGTTGCGAGCGGTGAGTCATTAAGTGCACACGATAGCCCTATTTTGGGATTCATGAAGCCTCTCTCTCTCTCTCACCTCACCAGTCTTCACTTGGGTAGCTGTCTTCTCCCATCACTCAAAATAGAAATGGTGCCGACGGATGACACGGTGCATAAGATTTTTGGAACGCTCAGTAGGGCCGTCAGAGGCGCAGATGTGTCTTTCAGATTTCTTTGGGGGGGTTTTTTTTATGACACCTGCACCCACCCATCGCACATCCACTTTCACACAAATTATACAGACCTGCAGAGCCACGAGCCTTACTCTCAGAGGTGTTAGATCAATGTTATAAATGTTTGGTTTGGGTGGTAAAATGCTGCTGTGATTCATATTGGACCTATCTGAAAAGAAGCCATGCCTCCACCATCACAGAAACAAGCCTATCGTACACCGGCAAACTTATGTGTAACTAAGCCTTCTGTGCTGCATGTCCTCCTAAGAGGCAATTCACTTATATCCCTGGTCGTTATCTTTAGAACCATATATTCTATTATGCTGAAGCCTACACTGCAAGGGACATTCAATACACATTTTATTTAAATATATTTGAATTAACTACTTTCTCTGCAACATGGTTTTGTCATTCAATACACTTAAAAAACGCTGCTGATTCTGGTGTTCAGATTTTAAAAAACTTAAAATACTTATACTTTTTTTCTGCTGGGTTTTAGGAGGATATATTGCCAATGTCAGCGTCTACCTCATTAGCAAGTGCCTTTTATAGTCGCCGTTAGAAGTTTGGATGGCACCTCAATGATCTCTGCTTTATGTGAATAGCAGAATTTATTTTCATACCTTAAATGTGTTCACTGGGCTTTGCAGAGTCATAGATAATCACTCTGAAGAGTATACTTGAATCTGAATTGGTTTAAATTTCACCATTTATCCACTGATGTCTTTTCTCCAGCCCTTTGCAGAGGTGCTTTGCATATATGTTCATCTATTACCAATTACCTCTACTATGCTATTAAATAATCTTCTAAAAAATAATGTGGATCTCCTGTGTTCTGGGCTGTATTTTGCCTCTACTTAATTTTGCCTGAATTTCCAAGCAGTTGATTGCTATTGTCCTGGGGATTGAAATTGCCATGGCAAGGCAGAGGAACTGTGATTAATTATGTGGCTGGATTTAAACCTGCAAATGAAATTATTCAGTCACCTACTGAATCCCTCTGAGTAAAACACTTATGTTAGCGAGCCCCATATTCTAGCGCATGATACAAAAACATTTTAGTCTTTAATGTGGTTCATGAGTGTTGTGAGGAACAGCTGAAAGGCAGGGACATATAAGAGCCATTAGCGCTTGCGTTCAGAGGAAAATGCTAATTCCTGCAAGTTTCCGCTGGCCGGGTTAACGCCACTATTAATAGCCATGCTTAGCACCACCTACACTCACACTGCTGTGGTCCCACCGTGACCTTAATTGCAGATAGATTGCATTCTGACCAGGCCCATTCCCATGGGGTTTAAAAAAAAACACATTATGCTGCACTCCAGTGTAGGTCAGTCACATCATGCCAAGGCAGGTTAGGGCATCCTGCTTATGAAAATACGATGATAAGGCTTCTTTGAACAGTGCTTAAAGTCCAGTAGCAAACAGCTGAGCCCGGAAGAGTTAAACAACTCAAGGTATGAATTACATTACTTCACAGAAAATTAAAAATGACTGGTGCATTCACAGTATTGCTTGTGGAGTGAAGCTGGTTCACTTATTCATTGTGTATTTGATGCTCTATGTAGGACCATGTGTAGGTGGGGGCCAATTCAGAATATTAGCCGTTTTAATTCTGATTAGATTATCATATCCATTCCGTTTCTGAATTCCTGCACAGTCAAAACATATAATATTCATACAATGCAGAATTAATACCACATAGTTAAGAAAAGCTTTTGAAATGTTTAGGTGAACAGGATAACATGAAACAAGTTTCTGTTCTTCAACATGGCAGCTAAAAGTAAGGTTCTTTCTACTGGTGAAACATATCGCCATCTTGAATTGTATGACCGTTTTAAAAAGGAAGCAAAGTAAAGCCAGTGAGGCTCTGAATCTTCCACAGTCTACTCTCTCGAAACCTCTCAAAGACAGGGACAAAATCAGCCTTAATAAGAGACCGAAAAGGAATGTCTACTAACAAACTGGTTTGAGCATATCAAAACACGTGGAGGTACTGACTAATTCACTAAGTCATTTCTGCAGCTATTTCTGAAAACATTTTATTCACACATATTAGTGTATTCCATTAATTTGAATACTTATAATACGCTCATAGTAATAAACTGTAATAATGCAGATCCGGTGGGCAGGTGTGTATACAAGTTTTTGTTCCTACTCAGTTAGCTAATTAGCTGGATAAACCAATGCCATTTCTGCTGCAAATTTGACTACAGTAAAAAAAAATAATAATAATTCTCAGCTGTCATTCACAACCTTAGCAAGAACAGGCAGCTCATGTAATTGATTGGGCTAGTTAAATGATTGGGAGCATAAATCCAAAAATACTACAAATACAGTACGGTCCTCCTTGCCAACCTCTGAGTTAAACCAATGAAAGGAAATAATGATCAGACATATCAATTGTAAAACATTAAGCAGTGTTTTATAATTCATCTTTTATATTAAACCATTATAGTGTATACACATGTATGATTCTGAAAGCTATTGGATCAAAATGCTATCATGTATTAATTTACAAACAATATTAATCAAAATATACGACGTGAGCAGTGGCAGGGAAATCCTATTATTTCAAATAAAACCACTCAGGTTGTTTCACATAAAGCATTTGTCTAGTAATGAGAATTTCCATACCAAATAGACATACAGATATATTTTGCAATGTATCACTTATATAAAATGTAAAGAGAAATTTGATATTACGAATACAAGAAGAAAAAAAATACATAAACATTATACTTAGAGAATAAAAATATGTATATATGAATTTATATTCTTGCAAGCTTGGAAAATATACTTCCTAAAATATTTTCACAAAAGTTATTATTCAATACAGTATTTGACATGGGTCATTGACCTGATCTGCATACTTATTCATAAAGCATATTGGCAATCTGAAATATCACAGGCTACACAATGTGGAGAGCAATGGCAGTGTCCACACCAACACAATGCAATGCATTCAGCTTAAAAGAGCGAGCTAAATCATTTATTCTCTTGATTATCTTGAATTTTCTTTGGGCGCCATCATTATTTTCTAGCTACAAAAATTATCTTTTAGTAGAAAGAATTATCAGAAATTTATCGGAAAAAAAAAACATTACCATGCTTTCTATTAGGGGAACTGAAGCAAGCATGGGCTACGGTCCCGTGTCATCTGACACGGCTATGACGGTGTCATCTGACACAGTTACAACAGCCTCATCTGTCAAATTAGAAAGGAAACTGTAAGATATTCTCACACAGTTATTTTGAGGAGGAAGTTTTGCATCAATTGACACAACTGATGCCTTGGAACAGTTGGAACTGTTTAGTAGCGCTTGTGATGGGGTCCTTTACTGGTACAGGAATGTCAGAGGCCTCAATTAGTTTTAAAACCCATTGAAGCAGTTATGAAAGATGCATGAAAACGAGTTGTCAATACCCAGCGTTCCAGAGTTTCTCCGCCATTTACAGGACCCGTGTGAATGAGACCTGAAGTCAGCATTTTGGAAAAGTTGTTCCAGAAATTTGTTGGCTCCAGACCAAGTAACATTTATGGAAATAATATGCTAGCTGATCTGAAAGGTGATGTATAAAAGGTTTTAAATGAGTAAATGGTTATGATAATGATGAATAATATTATTATTTCTACTACAGTTATAACTATGGTTACAATGTTTATTCATATAAAGCTATATTTGACAGTGCAAGCACTATGGTTAGTCATAACACGATAGAGCATTTCAGGTGCATCAAGGGTATGTGAAAATTCTATTTTGTTGCTTTCACAGTGAGAAAAGCAATGATACGAGGTGGCAGTATAATAGAAGGAATTGGTGCATATTATATTGCCTCTAGGTGTGGCAAGGGTGTAAATGTCCAATTATACACCACATGTTTTCCCCGTTTAAAAAAAAACCCAGCATTTTCATCATGAGGGACTGATGCACTGTCAGACAGGATGCACCAGGAGAAATTACTGTGTTAGGTACTGGATATTCCTGCCCAAGAAGTCTCAACACACCATATAAATGTACATCAATGCAAATCATTTTCAGCAATGCATTTGTAGCTAATGTGCTCTGTGTCAGAACTTGTAAGTAATATAGTAATACTGTTTGGTTTGGTTCCAATATTTATTTTACTCTCTCTCCAGAGCAGAAGTACAAACAAGCAAAATAAATTGGATAAATATAAAAACATAAAACCTGCACACAAATAGCTAGTAGAGAGCAACAAAAGTGGTGCTTATTTTTGTTCTGGATTGCCCAGGCTGCCGTAGTGTAATTTATCAAAATATTGACAGATTGTATTGAGAAGTGAATTCAATTAAATACAATATGGTTTGAACCAAATTTTTTTGGGCCTTAAGTTGCTTTTTGTCAGTGAGTACACAGTGAGAGAAAATGAGAAAATAATCACATTACACCCATAGTAACAGTCCTGTGGGGCCTGAATCATGAGATACCTAATAATTTATAGGGTTTCTACATGCTTTTGCACCATTTCAGATTAAATATCTGAACACCAGAATCATCATTTGATCTCAATTTGGGAACTTGTGAAGTGTGAACTTTGGCACTTCAATTGATCCATCAATCAAATGTTTTAATGTAGTATTATATATTATATATTGTTATTATACAGTGCACTCCAAACATGTTAGGACATTTACGCATTTTTTGTTGTTTTGACTACAGGACATTGGATGTGAAATGGAACAGTGACTATAACGTTAAAGTTCAGACTATCAGCTTTAATTGGAGGGTTTTTACATCCATATTGGGTGAACCATGTAGCAATTGTAGCCCTTTTTCTACATAGTCCCCCCCCCCTTTTTTTTAGGGAACACAATGTAATTGCAAAAATTAACATAAACATAAAGTCATCATATTTAATATTTGGTTGCATATCCTTTGTATGCCATGGCTTCCTGATGTCTGTAACCCAACAACATCAAAAGACTCTTGATATCTTATTTTCAGGTACTCTTACAAGCAATACTATAACCTCTGCATTTGAATGGATCCCTATGGGAATTTGGGGGTGGGACTAGATTAAGCTGTAAATTACAAGGGAATAGTATGGAACACATGTTTGGCTAAATGGCTTTAAGTCATCAAGGGTCTGAGGTATCAACTGAGTCTCAAACCATCACTCTGCTGCCAGATATGCAGTCGTAGTCGCAGGATCCTGACTTATTTTTCCATAGAGTTCAATAGGAAAATTAATCAGGAGGAACAACCCTTAAAGTGATCCATCCACATCGACTGCATATCTGGCAGCAGAATAATGGTTTGAAGCTTGTTTGATACCTCAGACCGATGATGACTTATAGCACATTTTAGAAAGGATTTGTCACAATACGCTCACAGTTTGCCCTGGCATAAACCTCCCTGGGAGACATGTAGGAAAAAACCTTGGAAGGAATCAGACTCAGTATGGGGGCCCACCCTCCTCTGTTCGGCTCAGGGTGTTGGTTACAAATACAAAATCAGTCAGTTTCAGACAGGTTGCATGAAGAGATTAACATTAATATTAAGTGATTAAGGTTCACTTTATTTGCCAGCTAACACAAGGAAACTGGAATTCGTTTTTCTGCATATGTCTGCTAGATATACATATACGTACATGGTCCCCCTTACATTTTATGCCTGCCGATTTCACCATTTTAACAAACCTCCAACCAGATAGGAGGGAATTAATTAGTGAAATCAGCAGGCGTAGTGAAATTGTAATTAAAACCTGCATACTCTCAGACCTCTGTGGCGCATGATTGGACACCACTGCTCTAAGCGACTTTGCGCCTGAAGGTGGCAGTACAGGGGTGGGGTAGCAGGCTGGAGCAGTGGACAAGGGGGACAGACAGCAGGCCTTGGGGTGACTTGGGAAAGGGGGCAGTTGCATGTCAAGAGGCTGGTACCTTTTCATTTGTATGAATTAGCAGGTTCTCCTGATCAAAACAGTCATCCCGAAAGAGCTTGCCAACCGCTTTAATCTTGTTCCCTCCATCTACTCTAATAAAATGCATTTTTACGTGATGTAGTTTTATGTCCATCACATTGGCTCATCCTTGCCGACCTAATTCATACAGAAGACTCTATCAGTCAGATACAGATGCAATACACAGATCTGTAGGTAAGATACCTGTTGAAGAGTACCATGAGAATATCAAGACAGTGCATGGCATCACTTTTATCTTGTCAGCAGAGAGGAGGAGAGGGCAAGTAAGGATGTTGAGACTGTGAAATATCTTATGTGTTCATGTACTGCAAAGCCCAACAGATTCTCTGATACCTGTGAACCCTGCTCAGGCCACCGGAACAGTTCCGGGGGAAGGCTTCTTCCCTGATATGACATCATCAGCACCGTGTGATGTGGCGTCCACAAAGTAACCTTTTCTGTTTAATTAGGGCAACCGCGTGAGCCGCCCTGGCAAACCCACCGGGTCGCCGGATGGCCGAGTTCGCCAACTGCCTTGGAGCGAGCCGAGCCACTGCTCGGCGCTTTATCGAAGGGCCCCTCTGCCAGGTCGTAGCTGTGATAATCTGCCGTGGGCCTGCCAGGCGTACAATGGAGTTTCCCTGGCAGTGCTGTGCTGTGGCGAGCACAAGCTAAATGCACAGCCGGTCTCTGTAAATGCCCCTCTGAACTCACAGAATTGCGGAGCCAAGCGCAGGTCATAGGAAAATCGATGGAGAGACAAAGGTGGCTCCACTGGGAGCTTAGCGGTGTGCTGCGGCTCATATAACTGAAATGTGTTCAGGGCCACTGTTGCACATCACCCAGTTGTTTCCCCCAACCGAGCCATGACCGGTAAAGGCAAGCAACAGCTGAGCAAAATATATTGCTATCTTTTTTTATCTTTATGATTTTGTATATGTATGGGATGATGATTTTGTTTGGGATGTTAGGAATAATTATTCTATTAAATTAATCATGGTAGTAGGATGCTGGCTATGAGAATCGCATGTCACTGGTCGCAATATGCCTACCACATCCCCAGCGTCATTTATGATTTCTAACTAAGATTATTACTATAAGATTATAAATGAAAAAGACATTAAGTCTAAATCTTACATAACAATGAGCGTTTTGGATTGTTTCTCCACAGCACTTTTAGTTTAGGACAGACTTTAAAAAACAGGTACTGTGTAGAAAATTAGAACAAGTGTGGGGGGAAAACATTGTGTCGCTTGTGTAGAAACAAGGCATTTTGTGGTCAGATTAAAAAGGGTCTAAAAGTCAATACACTGGTAGACAAATGAAACATAATGGAACAACAGGACTACCTCTCCAGCAGCCATTATTTTGGTTAAGCTTGCTTTAGTAGCTTGGTGTTAAGGAGCTCATCTCCTTATCCTATAATAATTCAACAACCTTGTGGTTACAAGCCAGCAGCTACAATATGGAAAATCAATAACCGGTAATGACTTGGCAACAGAGTGAGATATTTTTATTGCAGCGCTGCAGTTATACAGGAGTCAATTTAATGAATTTAACCCGCGAGGTGCAAACACCCACGCTGACCCAACGCGGCGTCAGATCGCTGGTGTTTGGTGGTATCTGTGACTCGACTGCATTTCAAGACATCAAAAGCACACAGATAATGAATCAACTAAGTCACTTATGCACCTACTTCATTTGCTACAGACAAAGCTAATGGAGGCACATTGCTATTGGTGTATTGCCACACTGCCACCTGCTAATGTGCTGGAACATAGAATAATTTTATATAATCCGGAGGGGGGGGGGGGGGGGGGGGGGGGGGGGTTTGTATGAGGAGGGAAGAAACTGAGTCATTTTTCTCTGCAGTAACAGCCTGCCATATTTCTGAAGGAGACAAAAACTCCCACAGACTTGATGCATGTTGCCTTGCCAGGGCTTTGATCCATGGGTTGTGGCTCCGGAGCCACTGTCATCTGAGCTAGCAGGCCGATCGAGGACATGCAGATGTGCAGTCCGGTGAGGTGGGGTGGGGCGGAGTCAATATGTCTAAGTCTTAGAGCCAGGGGATGTGATGAGACGCCAGTCACTGAGGAGGAGCAGGTGCCACTCTGACATTAAAAGAATAGGCTGTATCCCGTTCGCTTCCAGTAGAGTGGGCTCAGAAAAAGCAGAAACCCCTGGGAGAGTGCCCCCTGGGACATCGTTCTGGGGAATCAGTCTGCACCGTTTAGAGCTTGTCACCCACGAACAAATTACCTTTTCGACACCGACTTAAAAATGGCGTCCCCCTTTTCAGTCACTGCCTGTGTGTGACAAAGTGTGTGAGAACCACAGACTGTATAAAAATGTGGACAAAGTCACTGTGACGTCACCCATTCCCTTCCCACGGCCTCGTAAAAACCGTTTTGAGTCTCCGGAAGTCTGTTTGTTTGTACAAACTGAGTCTGCTCCGTGGAGCCGAAGTGACATTGTCGGGAGCAGGATCAACCGGACATGGTCCGGGCATAATATGATTGACAGTTCGGGGTGGAGAAGCCCACGACCTAAACCCACCATTTTCCTTTGCAAAACGAACTTGCGGTAAACACTAGGGGGCGTAGTAGTTTTGCTGTAGTAGTTTTGCCTGTTTATTGATTTAGATACTTTGGATTGGAGTGTTGCATTTATTGTTTACATTATAATATTTGGCTATTTACAAGAATTTGTATAATGATAAAGATAATGTTAAAAGGATGTGCAGTGTCAAAGATTGTTATTGAGACCTGTGTAAATTATGGTAGTGGGTAAGGGGGGTAATGGGTTGATTGCACCCAGTATTTAAACAGTTGTGCTGGAGGGGCTGACTAAGAAGGGTTAGGCTGTGCTGCCAGAACACAAGCCTTATTTTAGTTTTCAGTTATTATGAGTTGAATTCTCCCTCAGTTTTGCATTTTTATTACTTTTTTGATTTTAATTTTTGATGAGTTAACTTGTGTAATGGCTGACACTGCCAATAAAACTGCACATCTGGGAACTGGAACTTTTGCCTCATCACCCTCCTTGGCTCTTTAGCTAGACCAGGGGTAGGGAACCCTGGTCCTGGAGAGCCGCAGTGTCTGCTGGTTTTAGTTGTTACTCCCCACATAATTGATCAATTAAAACAGTTGATTACACAGTTAACTCACCTCACCTGGTTTCTTTGGTTTAAGTAGTTGCTGTATTTAAAGTGAAAACAAAAACCAGCAGACCCTGCGGCTCTCCAGGACCAGGGTTCCCTACCCCAGAGCTAGACTATATAATACTATCTCACTGTCTCATCAAATATGTGCACCTTCGTTGTAACATACTTCTGAAGGCAATCTCATTTGAAGCAAGCGCTCATGTTCCCTTCCTTGTTCCAGATGGCTACACCACGGACGATATCGAGTTTTACTGGCAAGGTGGAAGTGCGGTCACAGGAGTCGACAACATTGAGTTGCCCCAGTTCTCCATCATAAACTACAGAACACTGTCCACAAAAGCGGTTTTTACAACAGGTATGCACCGAAGAAAAAATCCTCACACTACTTCTGTACTCCAAAGGTGAGAAATCTGATGTAAGACATGTTGTTTTGGTTTAGGTTTTTGATTCAAAAAGCATACCTCTCGCCATTGTTTCTCTTGGTCTTATTTTGACATAAACTGACTCATCGTCATGATAAGTCAAGAGCTTAATATTAAATAACTGACAGCAAGTCTTTAACGGTTGCCCGCCAATTAAAAGAACAACAAGCCCATTACATAAGCTATTGTTCCAAATAGCAAGTATTTTGTGTGACACAAGGCTTAGTCTAGTTTGTCTGAGACAGGACCACATATTGTCTTGCCTTTAGTGTCATTAGAATGTCATTAGACAGCATTACATCAGAGGGTCTCTGTCAATGTTCTGCTAGGGAAATGTTGACTTAATCTTCATCATCCCATTTTCCCCTCTCCCACTCGCTCATAATTTGCTTGGAGCCATTCTGCGTAATCCCCTCTCATCTTTTTGCTTTTGTTTATTCATTAGATCTCCTGATTTGTTTTTGTGTTTCGGCTTCATCGCTCAGGGTCCTATCCCAGACTGTCGCTGAGCTTCAAGCTCAAGAGGAACATCGGCTACTTCATCCTGCAGACGTACATGCCCTCCACCCTGATCACCATCCTGTCCTGGGTCTCCTTCTGGATCAACTACGATGCGTCTGCTGCCAGGGTGGCCCTAGGTGTGTTCCTTGAAACCGTCTTTATCGACACTATCATCATTAACTATGGGAGTGTGTGTGTGTGTGTGTGTGTGTCACACTGTCTTCACAGTTTCAGGGTGGAGTGACTCTCATTGTTGCAAACAACACATCCTCTGTGTTATTCTGGCAAGAGTCAGGAGGACTTTAAAAACTCAGTGCTACCACATTTTGGCATCAGCCGAACGAAAGGCAAAGCATCCCTTCTTAGTAGGGACACCCCCCGCCCCACACCCATTCCCCCCTCCATCGCTGACCACCACCCACCTCCTCTGAAACGATTACTGTGTGAGACGCTCAGTACTAAGAACACAACATCAGCCTCCATGAAATTGCTCTGGGTTCTTTCACTGAACCAAACCCACGTGGGAGCAACAGTAAACAGTCTTCGCTTTCGGATCTATTCTGAGTCCAACTTTGTAGCTGTTCGTTTCCTGCAGGCGGTGGGAGGTGGGGCGGGTGGGTTGTGTTTCTTATGCACCGTGGAGACGTACAGAGGCTATCTACACCTAAGCTGGAATCAGGGGGGAAAAAACAAATGCTTGGGGTGGTAGTCTCAATGTTTCGGTTGTGAAAATGGGAAATATTTTAGTGCGGTAAAGTGCTGACTGCTGGCAGGATGTGACATTGTAAAAGAGGTCAAGGGTCATCGCACAAGGGATACGGGAGGGATTCAGTGGGCAGGGATAGCAGTGGTGGGATGGATGCTGTGGGAAAAGAAGCAGCTGGCTGACACCGCGTGTTTCGTCGGAGAACCGAAAGTTGGTCTTCACTCTCCCGAGCTGGCAGCAGGGGTCATATATGAGCACGCTTGTACATTGTTTGTGAATTGGACATTCCAAATTTTCTAAAAACATAAAAAAGAGAGGTCAAGGGGCACAGGCCCTCAGCATCTGGCCCCACAGGGTCACAATCTAACAAGCTTTACTGTGCAGCTCTGTATAAAATAAGTACCAGGTCATAGAGGTTAAGCTTGTCCGATCAAGACCATGATTGGCTGAATTAAGTGATTTCATGCCTCCAGACTCTGAGAGCGCCCAGAACAGCACCAGAGTGCTATAGGACTGTGATATCTTCCTGGTTAAGGAGAACATTGTGCATACTAGAAATTTGCATTCCAAACAGCATACTTCACTTTAACCAGCCAGAAGCAGACAGTTTCAGTCACTTTGTGAGAACTCATTTTCATTGGTATGAACGTATTTCCGGCCAACATTTTAAGATACAGTGAGCAAAGTCGTCTACTAAAATACAGCAATAGCTTAATCCAGGAGGTTTTATTGAAATCTCATAAATCGCAAATAAGTGTAGATATTACATAAACTGTATATTAGGCAAAAACAAATTTATACTTCTAGCTGCCTTGTACCTCTCCTCTTACAACCACTTAGAAGAAATGAAAAAAGCTTTGAATGCAGCTACAACAAGTAATGAAAATGTGGATATAGGCACAGCTAATTCAGGTGCATTTTTCCATTGTTTCTTGTGCACATCACACCATAGATAGCTGTCATTTAAAATTGATGGTACTGTAAGGACTGTAGGTTGTTAATGGACACAAAGAAATACATTGCGAAGGCAACTACTATTATTTTCATATGTAAAATGTAAATAGTCCTGTACCAATTCACCTCATAAGAATGAAAACTATAAATGTTGGAGAATCAGAAAAAAAACAAAAAAAAAAAACAGGTTTATGTTTATGTGAGAGAATAAAAAAAGTCCCTTTTTTGCAATAGTGAATCACAATATTACAGTATGTCTCATAAAAAAATATTTAGAATGTCATTTAGATTCCTTGCTCACTTTTAGTGTTTCTTTTTATGATGCTTAATGCTTCCAATATTTGTACAGTAATAAATAAGCATCTGGAAGGCACCAGTGACAGGATTTTGCACATCGTGCCACCCAATGCCTCTAAATCTTTAATTGGAGTTAATTTGAAGGTCCAGGGTTGAAAGTATTTTATTTATTTTAAGACAGTACTGAGTAGTTACACACAGTACTGTGTTCGCATATTGCACTGCTCATTATTTACTGTCACAATTGGCTACAAATATATTCTCAATTAAAGATAAAGAAACCTTTAGAGATTACAGTATGCATTAACAATACATGGTAAATATTTGCTTTTCAAATCACCTTCAGAAATCCAAAATCAAATAGTCTAATTGATGTCCGTATTGGATATTATTTAGCGTATGTTAATCATAAATAAATCCCATTAATTAATGAACTGCTACTGAACGGAATTTCACAACACATTTTATTAATGTATGAAGAAATATCAGGAACAGAAGCAATGGAACTATTTCATTAAATATCTGTGGACATTATGCAGAAGTTAATCTATGAATTTCTGACGTTCAGTTTCAAAGCCCCAGCCTTGGATTTTTAGTCTGTGGCCTGTATTCAATCAACACGTGTCCTTAACTTTGACTTACAAATAAATGTAAGTGTTACATTTATATTCAATTACAGTTGCACAGTTACAGTTAAATTCAATTATGTTTGTGAAGAATATAGTAATAATTCTTGCTTTAAATTGTTAGCAAATGTTAAGGACACACTGATTCAATACGCACCTCTACTTCATTGTTTTCATTGGTATGGTATACCATGGTATTCTCTGCATTAAGAAATGACACATCTGGTGTAATGTTAAGGAACTGAGCCTATTAAGGTTGGAATCCCAGGTAAGACGCTGCCGTTGTACTCTTGAGCAAGGTCTTTCGGATGAGACGTTAAACCGAGGTCCTAACTCACTGTGGTCATTAAAGATCCCATGACACTTATCGTAAAGAGTTGGGGTTTCCCCGGTGTCCTGGCTAAATTCCCAACCTGGCTCTTTCAATCTGCCACCTAATCATCCCCCAGTTTAATTGGCTAAAATCATTCTCTCCCTCTCCACCTCAGCTGATGTGTGGTAAGCATTCTGGCACGAAATGGCTGCCATTGCATCACCCAGGTGGGTGCTACACGTTGGTGGTGGTAGAGCCGAGTTTCCCTCTCATCATTGTAAAGCGCTTTGAGTCACCGGTTGGTGAGAAAGGCGCTATATAAATGCAAGGCATTATTATTATTACAAGGTACTTCACCTGTTTTGCTTCAGTATGTATCCAGCTGTATATATGGATACTATGCAAAAAGCTGTGATTATAGACATTACATTACATTTATTTAGCAGACGCTTTTATCCAAAGCGACGTACAGTAAGTGCGTACAGAGACATCATCATCATTACAGAACAGACAAGGCAAAGCACATCCTTTGCATAATGTAGCAGCTATCCCTAGCAATGAACGTTGACTGTAGTTCACAGTAAGCTGTGGGCAAATCAGCAACACCACACTTCCATTCCAAATACTATTATAAACTATACTATTATAAACCATTCCAAATACTATTATAAACTATGCTATTATAAACCATTCCAAATCTATTATAAACTATACTATTATAAACCATTCCAAATACTATTATAAACTATAATAAACAGACAGGAAAACACAGGGAACAGGGAACTGATATTCCTAGGTGAGGATATCAGTCAAGGTGTCTAGTCTCAATGAGTCTGAAGAGGTGTGTCTATAGCATCTGCTAAATGCCTAAAATGTAATACAGGGAAACTGTTTTCCCCAATCCATTGTGCACATAACCACATGGTGTCAGAATAGTATTTCCACAAATAATTTCACCAGAATTTCTTCATGAGACAAAAGTTATCTGTAATGAAAAACAACCCCCCCCCCCCTCCCCAAATTTTTTTTTAACATTAAAACACTCATGGTTGCCCTGGGGACTGATTCTGAATGCACAATTGTCTAACCGCTTCAATGTCTGGTCTATTAAAACATCCCCTTCCTCTATGAGTTGAGCCAGGCGTTCCTTATCACAGCCCTTCAGGAAGTCAGATACGGCCGACTGCTTGCGGTATGAGGCGTGGCTCAGGCTATCTCTGCCCCGCCGACACCAGGGGGGTCAGCACTGTGTCTCAGATTGTAAGAATTCCTCAGAGACAAGGCTTTGGCAGATTGAGATTGCTTTTGGGGGCCCAGTTTTTTCGTTATAATTCGAAGTGAATGAAAGCACACGACTGAAAGAGCTCCATTACCTCGGTGCGACACCCCCGTATTGAAGGGGAACGATAGCACGGGGGAACTCACTGAAACCGACACTGGATAATCAGCGTTCAAAAGTTGTAGGCAAAGTGTGTCAGACCTTGCCAGATGTGTTACACATACGGTCACAACAAGCAGAAGGCAAATAAATTAGGTCATACTCTATATGAAGAAGCTGAAGCATGTATATTTAAAACTCTCTTTTTTTACAATGTTACACAATTTGTGTAATCTTGTCAAGCATTCGTTTTGGAGGTTATGATTATGTTGGGATTGTGCTTAGTGTGAGCAAGGGATAGAAGTTGCTGCATCTATGTGTGAGACACTCACTGATACATTAGGCTACATCACATAATAATATCAAACTTTTTGTTGTAAGAGAACAATACCTCTCCTCACTCTCAAAACAGATGTTAAAAACAAACGTGTGATTTTTTTTTTAAACACACATCCATGTCTAATTAAGGTTAAAGGACAACACATTTTCTGTTATTTATTATGTCTTTTTAACTCATAAATTGTGTAATTTGACACAAAATGTGTTGAATGTAACACAAAATAGTAACACAAAAAGTTGTTGGATATCAACACATCATTTGTGAGAGTGGTGTGATTTGTGATTGCTGTCCTGGTGTATCGTGTGGCTGGTGGCTTGGAAAATGGCCGCCGGATGACAGAAAAGTACATCGGAGCAGACCACGATCCTTGTGCACTAAAAACAGGGGTGCCAGTAATTGTGACACTTTAAAATAAATAAATGTTTAGTTTGAGTATTTTATATTGAATATTTTATTTTAGTTGATCCAATTATAATAAGGTAAAATATATACCATGAGTTAGAAATGTATTTTATAGTCCTTTTTGTTCATCTTTAGCAAAGGTGGCAATAATGTTGGAGCTGATCAGTACTAAATCTGCATCTCTGACTGCTCTGAAGTTCAATATCTGATGCTAATTAACATCGCAAAATGAATATTAATGACTTGCAAACTGCATCAGAGATATGCAGTGATAGTCCAGAACTAAGTGGATTTAGTTTGTTGGTTCAGGAGGGAATATGCCCACAGTATTATAGCAATGCAACACAAATGAGATCATTTGCATCCGATATTTCTGAGCAAATTTATCAGAAAAAATAATAAATCACGGTTCTGCGCAGCAAGCCAAAAACACAGACCAGACGTGCACTGCATCGCGCCCGCGATCACTTGTGGCGTTTTGAAAGGGTTACTTTGCCGAAGCTTCACTGACACACTTAGTGTATGCATCGTTTGCATGTGGCCTCAAAGCTTACGGTATTGACGAGCCTTCAGTAGTAAATGACTGCACTGCTAACAGGAGGATATTGGGTGAAAGTCACAATAAATAATCTCAGTTTCAGTGCATTTGCTGCCAGCAGGATTTCCAGCAGGGCTTCATCAGGTGTAACAAATCATTTTTAGTGCCAGCAACCACCCCCCCACCAACACCCCACCCATCGCCCCCCACGGACACACACACGTACACGCACGCACACCCTCCCAAGAAGGATGAGTCAATACCACAATTCCCCAGTGCTCTGGCCTGTTGCCACATAGTACACGTCACTCGTTTTGGAAGGTCACCAGGTTTTTTCGGCAGATGCCTGGAAGCAGCTCAGCCGCACGGGGTGCCACATGCTGATGACTTGGCTCCGATTGGCTCTCACCCCGTTGCCTTTCACCCCCTCCAATCAGGTATCACAACTGTCCTCACCATGACTACCATCAGCACTCACCTGCGGGAGACCCTGCCGAAGATCCCGTACGTGAAGGCCATCGACATCTACCTGATGGGCTGTTTCTTCTTCGTCTTCCTGGCACTGCTGGAGTACGCCTTCGTCAACTACATCTTCTTCGGGCGGGGACCTCACCTCCAGAAGAAAGAGGCAGACAAGGCTGCCAAAACAAACAACGAGAAGAGCAGGGTGGAGACCAACAGGGTTCAGGTAGGGCCGGTTTATTTTGTTACTCAGAATCCACTTTGCAGTTCTCCTTTTAACTTTCCAAGTGTTGCCATGCCACCCAAGGCTGTTTCTTCAGACGGCCATAACTTCAGGGTCCTTTGAGTCACTTGAGCCTTCCTGGTGGGGTTTTTTCATTATTTTCACCGTCCATCCTCGTTTTAAAGTTTATTTCAGATAGCCTTGGGTCTCTTTTTAACGCAGCCAGTAGATTCATCTTTTATTTTATTTTTTTATAGTGAGTGACACAGTGAGGCTATGTGTAACTATTAGTGTCTCAGCATGAAGGTTATGGATGAACACCTGAATCCTCCTCCCTGTGCATCGGATGAAACAAGTTGCAAATGAAATCGGTGTTGCTCTCTAGCTAAAGGCTCATTTCAATAT
Organism: Synaphobranchus kaupii; assembly: GCA_029718625.1. Taxonomy (NCBI): domain Eukaryota; kingdom Metazoa; phylum Chordata; class Actinopteri; order Anguilliformes; family Synaphobranchidae; genus Synaphobranchus; species Synaphobranchus kaupii. The sequence continues at coordinate 122,125,222 of CM056376.1, forward strand.
TGCCATGTTGACATCTGCAAATAAATGGTTGCAAATACAACTGTCAACTGTCAGAATAAAAAATTTTAAAAAAACAAGAAAACTTAGAGAAAGTAGCACAATAATCCAGTAGAAACCCTAAACAGCATTATGCTGGTATTACGCATCCTGTATCAATTGAATCCTGGCTCAGCCCAGCTCAGGTCACCACTTATTATTATATGACTTGACATTAATTACATGGAATTACTTTGAAACGTATGCTATTATCTTAACGCTACGCTAAACTAAGTAGAGTCAGCTGTAAAGTGAGTCAGTGGAAAATATCCTAAATTTTATGTGCTATGTTATTAACTCTCCCATTAAATAAGGAAACTATACAGAACATTGGGTGGGAGAGGTCTATTTCCAAAACACATGTAACCATTTGCTTCTCTGTACAGAATTCTACTTCTCTGGTCTGTGTCCCACCCTGAGATTTAAAACCACTACTCCCAGAATTCAACTGCAATTCCTTGTGAACAGCATGGCAAACCTTAGCAACCTGTAATGGGGTGTGACGTGTGAGATGGGAGGAGCCAAACGCAGCAAGGGGATTCATTAAGCCCTTAGGCCACTAAGGCGGGAATACCCACAGATAAGGGAGGAGACAAGACAAGGAACAACAAACACCACTACAAACGCTACTAACCGGCTCACTGTCAAACGCCAAGTAGAGCGCAAGGACAGGGATATGAACAGCCAGAAATAAATACGCGCCCTGTCTCGGAAACGAGACACACAAGAACGGGCGAGTAGCGTAATGGCACAAACAAAACAACAATAGTTACACATAAAACACACAACAAACCCTGAAAACTAATGCGAATTAGTAAATGAGGAGGCGAAAAGGAACGGAGGTAATATTCCCTGGTTAGATTTATAGGCTCGCAGTCAAACGCAAACATGTCTACAACATCGCCCAGTCTCCCTAAGAGACGAATTGCACCGAAGGGCGAGCAGAACTACAGTTCTGAACAGAATCGCCCAAATCTCCATACACGGAGAAAGAGCACAAAAGACGATGGGACAGCTGCACCGAAACTATCGGCTAACTGACTTACACAAGCACAAACACAAATACAAGCCGTGCCTCTCAGTAAGGGGAAATGACGAGGCGAACAGGAACAGAGATTTAACGTTCCATGGCTAGTTTAATAAGTTTGCAGTCTAATGAAAACAAAAGGGGTAAACACCCGATCTCCCAGGAGGGAGAAACATTTTACAGGTGAGCCGACGGAGCACCGTCGTCCCATAACTTTACTATCCAAATAGACTCACGCAAGCTTAATTAAACACACGCCCTAGCCTCTCAGAAAAATAATATGTAACGAAGCGAAGGAACAGAGAGCTAACGTTCCTATGCTACGCGCAGTCACACACAAACATGTCCACAACCTCGCCCAAACTCCACACAAGGAGAAACACACCCGGAAAACGAACAGAACAATAGTTCCGAAACAAAATCGTCCCGTAGGTAAAAAGGACGGAGGACAGCTGCAACAAAGACCAACGCAAAATAGCACAACAGCCTCTCAATATAAACAAAAACCCTGACTCACAACAAAGGGGAACGCAGTCCACGAGAAGGAGAACAAAACAGGGAATAAACGCACCGAAGCTACTAACTGGCTTACCGTAACCCGGAAATGAGTAGAAGCTAAAACGCCAGGTCTCTCAGTAAGAAAACCAATCAAAAGGCGAAAAATGGACCAGAGAAACTGCTACTCTATACTTCTACGAGCCAAGAACCAAGTAGAAGCGAAACGTCCGATCTCCCCATGGGAAGACATGTGCCGAAGGGCGAACAGAACTACTGTTCTGAACAGAATCGCCCAAAACTCCATACACGGAAAAAAAGCACAAAAAAAAGGCAAAATAGAGCAGAGATTTACGGTCCCAAACTCCTACGAGATAACCAACCACCAAGCCAGCAAGAAATAAGCCCTGCCTCAACTAAGAGACGTTAAAAATAGGCGAGTAGCCAAAATGGTACGATAACTCACAGCCAACAAAAACACCACAGTACAAAACAATGAACAAATGATGAACAATTAATGTTGAAGCCCCCATAGAAGGAAATGGAAGGCTTAAGTATCTCTCAGGTGACTACGCACAGGTGTAAACGCTTAACCAGAAGCTCCGCCAACTCAGCAGGGCGGAGCAAGCATCTACCAAAAGGGCAGCGCCCTCGCGTGGCCACCGAGGAAAACGACCGCATGGGGAAACAGGGTCAAAACCATGACAGCAACCAGCTGACAGACACACATGTAATGCTCTACGATGCACCTCACCTACTATCATGTAAACATTCAATAGGATAACTCACCTAACAGCACATTTAAAAGAATTTCAGTGGAGACAGCAGGTCTTCCTGCAGTCAGAAGTACACCTGCAGTCATCAGTCAAGCTGAATTTGGGCCCATAGGCTAACCTTGACTCCATTTGGTATTGACCTTCTTGAGTCTTCATCACCATCGAGGCCTCCCGCCGGACATTTGTCACCTTCAACGAGATGATGTTTACGCCAGAAGATATCCTCATTCCACGCTTGTCAGTTTAGAGCAGATGTGGAGGTTGAGCTTCCTGTGGAGGGTCTTGGATAGAGCTAGTCTTCCCGCATCTCATGGTGTTGTTTCCTGCCGGCCTCATTGCCAAACTCCATATGCAGTAATCCCAGACAAAACTACAGAATTCTTCCAAACAGGGCATACCTGCATGCTGCAACAGCTAATTCAAAACAAGGTGCAGAAAGGACAAATGCATCAACAGGAATAGCTCACCACAGAAAACATATGAAAAGGGGATTTTTTCATGGATGCAAAGGCTATAAAAAGCATGCATTATTTGTCCCCATCAAGACAATATCCATCATCAGGAATGGCCTTTTTTAACTATGTTTTCTTTATGTTATTCTATGAACAGAAATCTCCACACATCTTCAAGAGGAAGTATTTTTGAACTCATTTTTTGTTGTCATTTGCGTGGTGCATGCAGATGTCAGAGTAACTGTGGATCTCACAGTTTTATATTGTCCACAAACTGTGATCAAGGCAGAAGGCATGCTTAATGGAAGCCTACATGGTTCACTATTCTAAAACAAACAAATAAATAATAACTCTGTCATATGTCTTCCAGTTGATTAACTTCCTTGATTGTGAAATAATGTTTTGAAATAGACACTGTTGCATATACAAATGCTTGTAAATAGACGCATGAACTTCCCCCAAGTGTAGCAATGCAGAAACATTTAAGTTTGTTTTTCTTTATTCCATCTGTGTTTACACCATAATCCTTGTAGTCTAGCCTTTGGAAACATTTTTCATTCCATCAATTCAATCTTGCCTGTGTGATTCATGTGACAAAGAGTGGCAATGAGCAGGCTGAAATAAAAAGAATGACTGGCCTTGGCCTTTAAAGTGTTTACAGTTTTGTTTGCGTCATAGAGTGCACTCAGTAACCTTGCTGTTTCACCAAGATTGTTTGACTGCAACACGATGGCAGAGAGCATTACAAATTCCAGCAAGGAGTTCCTGTGAGAACATTTAACAACGAACATTCCGATTTTTCTGGCATTAAAAAGCTGACTGACTATTACTAATGACATTAGATTGAATGATATTGTATTTTTGGGGGGGGGGGGGGGGGGGTCTGCTACTTTGTGTACAAATATTTTATGCTTATTTCCTTATCTCCAGCATTTTCTTTTCAAACCTGAAAACCCCCCCACCCTCCTTGGCTATTTCTCTGTGTAATCACTTCTTAAAACATACTTGTTTAAGCAGGCCTTCCTAGACATGTGTGGTTCTTCATGGTTTCATTTTATTATCATTCTTCCTTTCTGAAATGTTTGTGTTTATTTACTTTTATTTTATTTAGTTTTTTCTTGCATATCTGTATTGTGAAGCACCTTGTAACTGTATTTTGAAAGGTGATATTTAAAGAAAGTTTATTATTATTATTATGTTGCATGAAAGCATGGACTGCATTGTCCAAAGCTATACATTCATAACATTTAGGATTGAAGTCTACTTGCTACATTTTATAGACTTTATAGCAGTAGTGAACACAAAGTTCTGCCGCTTTCAGTCGATCTTATCCATATAAGGCACTTAGGGCTTGATTTAAGACCTATAGCGTATGCAAAACCTTTTAGCACATGCAAAACTAATAACACAACTAATGATTCGTGCAAAACAAATACCATGACCAATCAATTTATAGTAAATCGAGCCCTGAGAGTACTATTTCCTTGACATGTGGGCCAAAAAGTAATGTTTTCTTCACATAGTCATGCAGTGTTTCCCATTAATGTATTAAACGGTGGCGGCCTGCCACAGTTGAACTTATACCGCCACACTTTCAAATTGATCAAAAAAAGATAACAAAAAAAAAATTTGTTCTTTTTGCGTACTGTTGCCCTGTCACTTCAAAAAGTGCCTCTCTCTCTACTCGCTGCCCCACCCCCCTGCTTACACAAACACGCATGCATACAGTCACACAAAAATGTGCGAGTGCATCTCCGAGACAGAGTCTGTATCTCCTCACGATATCTCCTCCTAAAAAGGAGACAAATTAAAATGAGAGGTGGATCATTCCCTGTAAAACACACAGAAAAGTGGATTTCGACACCCACCTTTTCAGATTGTTACAAAATGCTTTCTATAGTTATAAATAGATAAGGTTAGAAGACATTTATAAGAATTTAATTGAAGAAATTGAGAAATTAAGCTAATTGATTGGACCCAGACTGGACCTTTACTGTTGTAGGATTCATATAATATTCTGTAAATATAGTACTACCAATCATCCAATTTGTACCAAATTGCTCCTTGTATTTATGACTAAGACATGAGGATTCCAAATAAATGGTCAAAATAAAGCCATGGACCCCCGAAAACCCACACCAATCCCACTCCGATGACCACAATACAATACCTGTTCTCTATGTTTGACAAGTACTATGAAGCTGGGCCTTGGAGTATTGTTTCTTCATAATATTTAATGTTTCGTTCTAAGTGAATATGGTGATGGTTATTTTCCCCTGTCCAAATTAATGAATCATTGAAGTTGTTAATTATATATTCAATTAGGCCCTATATAATGTGGACGTCCCCGTTTCTGACCTTCCAAATTTTTTCACCAGCATCTATAATAAGGAGCACTAGTGGTGCTAGTGGTGTAATGTGAAGTGTCTAGAATGTGAAGTGTCTTTTGAAAAGCGCTATAGTCTGTAGCTGAATAATTTATAATACTGAACTATATCAGACTGTAAATAAATTTTATGAATTTGAAACTAGAATTGAGTGTTTCATTCGTGAGGCAGTGATTGGTCAGGTGGGGTGAGTCGGGTCGGGTCGAGTTGGGTCACCGAAAGTCTACTCTCACTTTAGCCCAACTCTCAAAGTTGTCATCCCTGCCTTTTTAAACTATACTTTAAACTAAGAAAAGACATAGGCTAGAAAAGACGAAAAGTAAGAACCAAGGTAGCAAGCAAACATTTAATAGCCAGCCAAACCGATTCAGAGGCTTTCTTGTCAATAAACAAGCATTTGTTGAACTTGATTGTTCAAATTGTTTTATTGTAGGCTAGTTCAGTACTACTTAAGACCGGGCTGAGGTTTGGGGAAGAACAGGTTAAAACACACTACCATATGTTTATAAACATTTTTTATCAGACTACATTTCAGCACGTTAGCTAGCTGTCTATCCAAGAAAAGTCAGCTAACTAGACAGTTCAGGGTCCACCCACCACAGTTTCAGAAAATCCTGTGGGAAACACTGTCATGTGTATTTATTTTTGTGAGATATGCTCCAGGTGGGCTGCAGAGATGTAGCATCTAGAATAGGAGTGAATGATTCAAAACAATTTTGATCAGTGATTCAGAAAAGCAATTGTTGCTTCCTCAAATATGGGATATACTTCAGTGAATAATAAGAATACATTTAGCAACATTCAATTAAAGGCTCACATGTGTGCACCTGTCTCTGAGGAGAAGATCATTGATTGTGGATAACTGAGCTGAGGGTGGGGTAAAATGCTGAGAATGAATCCAAGCCTATGAGCCTTTTTCTATCCCTGCAGATTAGAGAAGTCACTGTGGCCAGATCTCTATGCTAACACAAAATTATTTTGGCAGATTTATATGTTGACAAATCTATGTATCAACATATGCACAGTGTACACAAGGGACAGCTGGGCGGATGATCTACGTAGATGTCCATGCTTCTCATTGGCTTAGAACCATCTGCACTGATATTATGTTGTTAATACAGCAACATAAAGGACTGATCACCACCTACCACTCTTTCAATCTACCATGCCCCCCTCCAAACATCATCCTACCCACCCCCCACCCCACACAGGTCGATGCCCACGGCAACATCCTCCTCACCAACCTGGAGATCCGGAATGAGATGGGCGGTGGAGAGGTACTATCGGGCCTAGGCGACCCACGGACGACCATGTTCTCCTACGACAGCGCCAGCATCCAGTACCGCAGACCCATAGGCAGCCGGGGGGACCCATACGGCCGGCCGCCCCTCGACCGGAGCACGGACCACCAGAAGGGTCGACTGCGGAGGAGGGCCACTCAGCTCAAGGTCAAGATCCCCGACCTGACAGACGTGAACGCGGTCGACAAGTGGTCCCGCATCATCTTCCCCATCGCCTTCACGTTCTTTAACCTGGTCTATTGGCTTTACTACGTGCACTAATCCGTTTATTCCGACGTTGTTTTTTTTTTTTTTTTTCCTCAGAAGGGGCGTAGTGTAATAGAAATGTGAAAACTGCAAAGGATGAGGAGGCATTCAGTCAGATGTCTGAGGTCTGATCCGAGGCCCTCTATTTCAAATAGCTTAAAGTAGTGAAGATTCAAAATACACATGGACTGTACAATACAAGTTGGTTCCAAATCTAACTATGATACGGTTACTGAAATTACTTTTATCTTCTCCTGTAGCTTAGCGCCCTAGCAGCTTATTATATTCTGCATGCAATGAACATGTCAGTCTTTTTATTATCTTAAAAAGGGCAGACAAAGTAAAAGACACAGATGAATGTTTATTTCTCCCCCCTGTTACAAAGACAGCCCTAGTTCTTGAAGGTCCTATTCCAATATATATACTGTATATACAGTTACATGCAAAAGTATTGGGACAGTGAAACAATTTCTATTGTTTTGGCTCTGCAATCCAGCACATTGGATTTGAAATAAAATTAATATGAGATTAAAGTACAGACTGTCAGCTTTAATTTGAGCGTATTTACATCCATGTACGTTGATCCGTGCAGGCATTACAGCCCTGTTTACACACAGTCCCCCCATTTTAGGGGAGCAAAAATAATGGGACAAAAGGCTGCTAGGCTGTTTCTTGGCCAGCTGTGTGTCTCCATGCACAAGAAAGATAACAAAAGGTCTAGAGCTGATGCTAGGTGTGGAAATTGCATTTGGAGTCTGTGGCTGTCACGTCTCAAATAAGTGTCAATGCCAGTAAAGCAGGCCATCATGAGCTAATAAATCAAGACGTAGCCAAAACATTGCATGTGTCAAAATCAAATGTTTGATACATTGTTAGGGAGCAAGAATGCACTGGTGAGCTCAGCAATAGCAAAACAACCTGGTAGACCACGGAAGGCCACTATAGTGGATGACGGAATAAAACTTTAAATTGTGTAGAAAACCCTTTTTCAACTGTCAGACAGATCAAGGACACTCTCTAGGATGTAGGCATAGATGCGTCAAAGACGACAATAAAGAGAAGACTAAACCAGCATAACCTCAGAGGGTTCACCACAAGATGCAAACCGCTGGTAAGCCTCAAGAACAGAATGGCCAGGTTAGAGTTAGCTAAAAAGTACATTTTAAAAACAAAGTCGTATGGACAGATGGGATGAGTATTAATATGTACCAAAGTGATGAAAAGAGGAAAGTGTAGAGAAAGAACGGAACTCCTCATCATCCAAAGCACACCCCCCTCATCTGTGAAGCATGGTAGAGGTAGTGTTATGACTTGAGCATGTATGACTGCCACTGGAACTGGCTCACTTGTCTTCATTGATGATGTCACTGCTGACGGCAGGAGCAGGATGAATTCTGAAGTGTACAGAACCATCTTTTCTACTCAGTTCCAACCAAATGTCTCACAATTTATTGGACCACTAGTTGCACTAGTACAATGACCCCAAACATACTGCTAAAGCAACTAAGAGTTTTTCAGGACCGAAAGGTGGAATGTTCTTGACTGGACAACCACCTGTCCTGAATCCAATTGAACATGCATTTTAAGACTGACGGAAAAATGACCAGAAACAAAAAGGAGGTGGCTGCAGTACTGGCTTGGCAGAGCATCATCAGGGAAGATACCCAGTGTCCGATGATGTGTATGGGTCACAGACTTCAAGCACTCATTGATTGCAAAGGATTTGTAACCAAGTACTAAATATGACTACTATTTCAGAATATTAATGTGTCCATTACTTTTGCTCCCCTAAACTGGAGGGCTATGTATAAAAAGGGCTGTAATTCCTACACAGGAATATGCATTTAAATACCCTAAAATCAAAGCTGGCAGTCATGTTCAACCTCATGTTCATTATTTTCAAATCCAATGTGCTGGAGTACAAAACAACATAAAATTGTGTCGCTGCCCCAATACTTTTGCATGTAACTGTATATTGAATTTTAATAAGGTAGCCAAAACATGATAAATGCATATTTTCATATATCTAAATATACTTCAAATAATACTAAAGATATACTTTTAATTTAATTTTAAAAAAGTTCTATATGTCTATATATTGCAAATTGTGTTTTACTATAAATGTGATTTTGCAATATTTTGTAATATTCCACAGTTTCTGCACAAAGTAAGATGGCTGTAAGGAGATTTATTAACTTATGAATAATACACAAAATGTATATGACTTTGTGAGGGTACCCAGTCTGAAGCAGAGCTAATTTGCATGATTATATTTCATACGTGATGTGATAAATTGTAGCCACAAGACATGAACAACACTTACGATTTTCTTGCTGAAGAAATATCAGCAGTTCAAAAAAACAACAAAAAAAAAACAACAAAAAAGAAAAGAAAGAGCAGACAATCTGCCATCCTTATGTACTTTTTCACTTTATTCAGATGGGGGAAAGCAGAGAGGATTATTGACAGAGAGGGGATCACAGCACAAAAAGTGCCGTGGTTGGGAATCAAGCTCCCGGCCGCAGGGGTGGATTTGTACGGGTTGAGATTCGGCCACCCCACAGACTGTGCCATATGCTCTCCCCCAGCAGTTCATCTTGTTATGATCTTATTTTTCTTATCTCATTTCTAATTACATTTAAACGCATGTATAATTGGGGATTGAAATCAAGTTTCTGGAAAATAGAGTTAATACGTACTGGAAATGATACCCCAGGGAATTTGTATAGTTGGAGCCATCAAGTGCATATCAAGTGAGAGCCCTCATAAGTCATCTATATAAACGGATAACGTGTGAAAAGGAGTGCTATTTAATTTGCCCTTGTTGTAAACATCTGTTTGGCAAATGGAAATAGGTGTTATAGAAGGCCATATATATGTCCAACCATCTTTACCTTGGATTTTATTTTCTCGTAGAATAACCCGAGGTGCCATTTAATTTTAGCTGTTGATCTCCATTCCAATTTTTGAGAGATTAGCGGCATTCATTGCAGTGTCGTTTTAGGCAATTATAATCCCATGCTAGCCAACTGTTATAGAATTTATCTGTAATATACTTTTAGGAATCTCTATTGTTCTAAAAAAAAATCACAGTGCCAAATTAATTCAAATTCTAATGAGTTAACGCGTCTAATTCAAATTAAACCCGTCTACAGAGCTCTCAGTAAAAGCCTAATGTACTCAATTAGCTCTTCAGTCAATTTGAGCAAACATTCAACAAGCAAGAAGGGGTTTTGCCCACCCTTGCTAAATAATGATGGGAAAAATGTCACGAGCCCTTGTCAGAAACCTTTTATTTACACCTTATATTTATGGCTGGACTGCTTCCACTGAAAAATGTCTCCTGTGTTTTTAATCATCAAAGTATGCAGTGACTAAAATACAACTGAAATACAGATCCTCTGCTGTATTTGGAACTCCGTTATCGATTGAGCGTGCCTAATTATATCATGTCATAACCGGGGGACAAAATGGCATCCTTGCTGAGCAATTGCTAGCATGAGGCACAGCTGCCCAAGGATAAGACTGCAGTATGGTGAGTTTCCATTTTAACAGCAAGATTGGCAGTGCTGAAACTGCTGACTTAAGAGAGAATGTGTTGTAAATCCTAGAGTGAAACCGAGTAATTCACTGTTAGATGGCTGGTTTGCATTTAATTTATCATGTATGTGGTCACCATTTAACCATTCTCAAATGGAAAAAATCCTGCAAAATAAATTTTTTTCCCCATTTCACAATTATTATTAATTTAAAGCCTCCAGAAGGGGGAGGACAAATTCAAAATACAGAGAATGATCAACTAAAGATATATCACATTTGTTTTATGGTTGCATTTCGGGATTGCTATACATTATAACTCCCTCTGCATAAGAATGTCTGTTAAATGGCAAAACTTGAAATTACTCTTTAGCACTTTAGATCGAATCGAATGTTCTGTTTGACAGCTGAAGAACTCTCTTACTATCTGTCATTCTACTCTTAATCACATTTACTTGTACACTGCACAACATTTCCATGAATTTTACAGTAAAAGTCTGTAAAATAGTGAAATGTCAATTTTTGTATTCTTTACGGTGAAACAGTATTATATAATTGGATATACTACCTGCTACAGTATGCTTAACGCATTGTTACTGTATTGGCTTTTTTCTCAAATGTTCCACCACGATAGCTAATTCACATAGATGCAAAGACGGACAAGTCAACACGTTTTCATAGAATGTTTGAGAATTAGTTTTACTTACTTTTCTTTATTTGTTCTTGTTCTTCGGTTGATGGGTTCCCTTGATGAATACAGCAGCTTCAGATTTTTTGTTTTGAGTGTGTTGTATTGTGCGCGTTCAAAGTAAAAAATAAAAATACAATAAAAAATTTAATAAAAATAGGCCTTCAAACAAAAATTTTAAAAAAGTTAAAATCTAATTATTTCTGATGATCAAAATGAATCAGTTCAAATGGTAGCCCTACGCTACGATATGATACATACAATATAATTTTATAATACACAAATTTACTGATATACAAAGTATGTTACGTTGCGTTACGGTTGACTAAAGTTTTCCGATGACATCTATCCAGGACCAGCGCACCTATGTCAATTTACCGGGGCGCAGCCATGTTTCCACGTGACTAATATATTTCCTGTCCATGTCCTTCACAGATGTCCCAATTGGTGGCGTCATTGTTAACTCTTACATAACTATTTAAAACAAAAATGTTCTTCATTACAAAACTGGCTCCAACAGTTACCATTATTAACTCAGTTGCCCGTATTTTTCAGTACAATTTTCAAATGTATTTTTATACATATACAGCAGGCTCTATATCTTATATTATGGTGTTTCATTGTAAATAATACCATTATTTACATTTCAGCCATTTATAATCTCATACCTTCACTATTTTACAGACTTTTACCGTAAACAATGTACAGCAGGGATGGGCAACTCCAGACCTCACGGACCGGTGTGTATGCAGAATTTTGCTGCCACCAGTTACCAATTATTTAATTAGCCCAATCATTTACATGATTTGATATTTTAGCTACATTCTGTGATAACAGCAGCTGATGAATATTCTTGTGCCTGTATGCATGTATTGTAGCATTTTATTGTGGTCTAATTTATGAGTGAATTGGTGTTGGTGTATGTGACTAATTAGCTGATGAGCTAGGATAACTGGCGGCAGCAAAAACCTGCATACAGACATGGAGTTGCCCATCCCTGTGTACAACATGTTGCCCAAACATGCTCCTTAGTTACAAAGGCAAATGCATTTGTATCAAGTAAGCACATTAACGGAAATCAGTGACATTTAAAATGAAGCCCCTAGATACAGAGAACGGTCAATGCTCCTTCAGAAAGGTAAACCTTTGAGACAGCGATCCCAAACTGCATCGCTCTACTGTGTTTGCAAACAAAGGTCTCAGGTTTTTAAATGCAAATAACTAAAAGTAAGCCATTTTGAACCAAGAATGAAATGAAAGATACTCTTCATTTACCATTCTCTGCATTTTGAGTTCATGTTCCCCCTCCCCCCTTAAATGCAGGAATGTGGAAGAATGTAAGAATTTATGAGAAAATATATCTTACTTTTCATAATGAGGCTTTCTTTTTGTTCCAAAATCCTATTGTATCCCCTCTCAAAAAAAAAAAAAAACTACACCTCGTAAGAGAAAATCATGTTTTAGGCAGTAAAATACAGTTTTTCATTCTTGTGTGATTAATTTAATTTTGAGTTGAACTCAAGATCTTGATCAGGAATTGAGCAAACGGTGCTGTTTGGGAAGTAACTGTATTCCTCTCATCCTTTTTATCAAATAAAGGTTGGTGCTCCAACCTGGCGTTCTTGCGCACATTTAAAGCGTTTGTCGCTCACAATGTGCAGTATGGTAGAAAGGGAGCTAGGCTTTAAATAAATGGCTACAGGACTGGGTGGGGGTGGATTCTCCTTTTGGAACATCAAAAAGGCTGCTCCCAGCTAAGGAGACATGGCTACAGAGGGACCTGTGTCCCCAGAGAACATGTGCCCAAGAGACCACATGACTTGTCCTCAACTGCAATCTGTTCTTCATTTTAAGATTCTGTACTTTTGTGTTACTTCATTATATGAAAATAGCACTGCCAAAAGAAGATCTCTATGCTATCTGCCGAATCACAACGTCATAGCAAGGACTGGACAGCTCTAATTACCACTGCTTGGTCCGAGCTGTAGAATTATTGTGGGTTCTTATCCCGGGTTCAAATGTTTTGAATCACACTGGATGTCTTTCATAAATGTATTTCTTATTGTTATTATTATTAATAATAATAACAATAATAATAATAATAATAATAAAAATGGTATAAACAGATGAATGTTTTTAAGATAAAATGTGAAACAGGTATTTTTTTGTTCACTTCCCAAACAATCCTTGTTTGTTTCCTATCAAACAATTGCCATGTATTCCCCTTCATGGGCAGGATCTGATAGGAACGTATGTATATACACACCATCAGGGTTTATCAGAAAAACAAATACAACCACATTGTTACTGGACACAGTGTGGAACAGTCAGTTATTTTTCTCATGGCCAAAATCTGTGCCTTCTACCAGTTTTTATTTTATTTTTATTTTTATTTTTTTTCAAAATTACCACAGGGTCAAGCTTTCAGCTACTGATTAGTATTTCATTGAGTTGAATGGGATACTTTATAAATAAAAAAGAAGAAAATAGACAAGTTATCATTGCTAAAGTTTTTTAATGCTGAATTTACATATACTATTCATCGGACATTCCAGAGTTATGCTGACAGTCTGTAAATAGGTTGAGAAAATTTGTTTTGGAAAGTTTTTTTCTTCTTTTTTTATTGGTGTTGGTGATGACCATATAAGAAATGTAATTGATAGTAAGTGCCATAAATGATATACTTTCCGCAGAGCATGGCCTTTTTGTTTCCACAAGCCACCATTTTGATATGTGATGAAAATCTCAGACAGTCAAAAATTTTGACCTTTTGACCAGTGAGCATTTTTTAATTGTATAAATTGTGTTAATTTGCTGTAAAGTTACATGCATATGCTTTCTCTTTGTGACTGTATGCATGAATATTTGCGTGTGCGAGAATTGTGCAATTGTATCTGTGCACAGGCTCATTTGAAAGTGTGGAGACTTTGTTCAAAGGGGTCCATCTTGCTCACATCACTTCTGAAGCCAATCAAAGCCAAGGAAAGTGAATGAATGTACCACTGCTCTCTATCAAAACCTTAGAACTGGCAGCTACAGTTGAAATAAAAGCAAATGTTTTGGCATTTCATTTCATCCACTGTGGCCTGAATTCGAAAATGTGTCCATAAGTTATATAATTAAATGCAAGTGTTTATGTTATTCTTAATTCACATACAGTTTTGGGAGTTTAGTGATCGCTGAACTTGCCAAATTGTGTTTGTGATGAGTAACTCAAATACATGCATTTAGTTGTAGTTAAGGACAAGTGTTGATGGAATCCATGCATATTTTTCATAAAAAAGGCAAAAGCAAAAAATGTGTATAAGGTCTGAAAGCAATGAGTATCAATTAGGGATGCACTGATACCGATACTGGTATCAGGTTGAACATGTGCTCATGTACTCTACTCATACTCAGAAAAATGCTCCGATACCCAGTCCCAATACCGACAATGTTATGTAGCGTCAAGTTGAAGCTAAAAAAACAATTTTAATAGAGAGGAAAAAATGTCAGCAGTTAGGAAGTACTTTAAGATAAAGGAAGACGATAAAAGGATGGCAGACTGCAAACATTCATCACTGTTTGCGTCACTGCGCAGCCTACCTGATCATGCAAGCTTTCTGGGTATCCCTGCTTATAACTCAGAGACATCCTGGACATAGACCTAACTGCACTTGATGGACAGAAAGAACGTCACACACCGTTCTGCCTGTGTTTGGTTTGTGAGGTGACTGATAGACTGATAGAAGATAGAAGATTAGTAGTTCATTACTGTAATTTACATTTTGACTTCTGTCACTTCTGAAGCTTAAGCTATTTTTGTAATTTAGTTAGCTAAATGTCTTAACATTGACAAAAATGATTTACTTCACCTAAAATCTCTGGCTAAATGCTACCACGTTGCTTAGGCCAAAATTATATTGGGTATTTTTGTTGTGAGACAAACTATTTTTGATTCAGGTTGTTTCCCGCGCCATCTGTGGAATCGGGACTGAAATGACTTGTTGCTCCTTCTCCTGTAAAAATCCAGTCCAGATAGGACTTAACACCAAAATGTTAATTGAATAATCGCACTTGCAGCGTATTAGTATTAAATTGCATTGTATCTCCCTTCAGGCAAAGCCCAAAAAATCCTTGGGGAAACACGGGTCTGTGTGTGTGCGTGCGTGCGTGTGTGCGTGCGTGCGTGCGTGCGTGCGTGTGTGATTGTATGTGTGCGTGGCTTTTGTAGCTAATAAGTTTTTGAGGGAAGAAAACCACGGGAAAACAAAATTAAATACAAATGTTACTAGAGTTCTAGGCAACATTTTATTGAAAATTGACAGTTTAATCTATTCTACAGAAACTTGGTCTCAGCTTCATAGACTGCTTTACTGAAACATGCTTACAAGTCCATGTTATGTTTTATTGGAACTGAGTGACACTGTTGACTGAAACTCAGTGCCAGTTCCATGTTTATTTATTGGAACTCAGTGAGAGTTTGTGTTCTTTTTGATAAAAATCTATGAAAAATAATAAGCGCTCCAGGCACTGGAGTGAGTGGTCTCAATTTTATGGTAACGCAACAATGAAATATTATTTAAAGTACTCGTATCGGTGCTCGGTATCGGCAAGTACCCAAAACTCAGTACTTGGTACTCGTACTCGGTCTGGAAAAAAAAAGGTATCTGTGCATCCCTAGTATCAATGCACTCAAAGCGCAATGCAGTTAGATTCCACTGGAGAATAGTTTCAGAGAAATGGTGACAATTGACAATCTCAAACAAAAACATACTGTTTAGTCTAGCATCCAGTAGTATGTCTTAGTTGCAGCAAATGGAAGGTTATTGGATTATTATACTGGATATTATTTGTTTGAAGGAGGGCTTCACTTGTGCTTTTGAAACCTTGTGTATTAAATGTGTTTTTTGTTAAAAAGAATCCAATTTTGTTTGGTAAATAGTGACACAACTTGTACATTATTGCTATTCAACCATATGAGGGCTGGGGTTTCTGCCAACTTCGATACTTATCATGGACTTCACCTGATTCAATTAATATTTGTGTTGATTGAACCAGTTTGTCCCTCTGATTTTGAGAATGTTACTTGATACTTGTGCTGTAAAAAAAAACTACTGATTGCAGGCATAGCAGGACTGGAGCTGAGTAGAGCTGCTGTATACAGTTTTAGCCTTAACCAAATTCTCATAACATGCTGTGCAATGCCATTCTTTCAATATTTCATCCTTACTTACTGAGCATGTGAATTGTATACCTCCCTACTGCTGTTAAGGATCAATGTCAAGACATACAGTAAGGCATGCACGCATCGCAGTGGAATCTACCCAGCAGGTCTATGCTTTTGTCTCTTTTTTTCGTAATTTTGCCTGTCATTTACTGAGTTTGGCCTTACAATTGCCCCCTTTTCCCCTATTTGGAAACACTAATGCCTATGGAATCCCCTATTTGGAAACGGTAATGCCTATAGAATCCCCTATTTGGAAACACTAATGCCTATGGAATCCCCTATTTGGAAACACTAATGCCTATAGAATCCCCTATTTGGAAACACTAATGCCTATAGAATCCCCTATTTGGAAACACTAATGCCTAACACACATGCCTTTGGAATCAGCGTTGTTTCACCCACACCCTAGAAAAAGAGCACATGCACTCCTCCAGTCAGTTATTATTTCCCCACTACTATGGCAGAACGAGCACTGATCAGCAAGGAAGTATATCTCTCACCAACAACATCTGGAAGCCTGCGGGTTCCTCGCGTGTCATCGGGAAGGGGTAATTTAGCAGTAGCCTGACGAAAAAACCAGCTGTGTCCCAAGGTTGTGGACTTGTGAGCAGGCAATTAATAACATAGCCCAACAAAATGCAGTCATGGTGGACACCTTCACCAGCTGAGTTACTTGGTAGCCCAAGGTCAGTTTTTTAAAATAAAAAAAGTACAGTTAATTCTAGCCAAAGATTGCACACATTCCTATATCGCCAAATATATTCCAGTTCTTTATTTACCAAAGTAAATGCATGCATATTATTTACTACTTATACCAGTTATGAAACAGGAAATGATGGGAACAATTACCAGCATAATGATTGGCCCTCCAGACATAAAGTTTGACACCCCTGCCACACAATAGGAAGAACAAAGACATGACATGTCCATCTGTCTCTCCACCAAGAATGAAAATAATTAATTCCGCCCTCCCTGATATGTACAACATCTTTAGTTATAGGACAAACATTTTGTTTGTGTTCTTTTAATAATAAGCATAATACAAAATATTCCTCATAGTCAGAAACCACTTGAAAAATGTATTCATATTATTATTCTAAGACTAGATGGGCACAACTTCATTTTGAGGGCTTGTTTATACAGCTATAATACAGGTTGAAATAAGGTTGAGTTCACAGAACATTAATCATTTTGTAAATTAAGCATTTAGAGATAAATTGTAAAGTTGACACTGAAGCAATTTACATGTTATTCCAAAATACAGCTAAGTAAAACATTACTACTCATAGTTTGTATCAAACTAGTTTGTAATAAACATGACTTGAGTAAATATGTTGTATAATAAAAGTTCCTTTTTTTTTGTATACCCCTTTATAAAGACGTCACTGGCCTGTATCAACCTGGAAATCTTTATAAATGCCAATCCAGAAAAAATGAACTGGTATGTCTTTAAAATGGAAATTAATTAATTAACTTAACTTAACTCTAATATTATTATTTACCAAAACATAATCATACTTAATATGTTTCTGTTATCTTTGAGTTTAAACAAGCCCTTAAAAGAAAGTGTTTCATTTCTTTATAGAGAATTATTCCTTGCAGTGCAAGTCTTACCCATGTCTTGATCCATTTTTTTTGTTGTTGTCAGCATCTTTCCAGATTATCCAATTTATCAAATCCAAGATTTTAATGACAAAGCTGTATATTCTTGATGTTATCTTGTAAATGCTTTGTGTAAATAGTTTAATAAGAAAATAACTTTTGTGTTATATCATAAATATGTTTGCTGCATTAATTTATATTTTGTATTTATCTGAGTCTGTAAATAAAGAACTCTAAGGAAGATGGCCACTGTCATTGTATCCCAGCAAAGTAATTTTGCAGTAATGCATAAACCTTTGGACAACACACTTCACATACTTCCTTTTGTTTTTCACAGTATCTAAATTCCCCAAATATACTCGTAATTATTTGAATTAGCGGAGGAAAGCACAAATGCCTGCTATAGCATCCCTTGCTACAACATTTGACACTGCAGCTCACACGTTGTGTTAAGAATTTCAGGTCACACATTTTAGAATGCAATGACGTGTGAAATCGACTTTGCCTAGCTAGAAGCATCCGCGTTCGCCTACTTATGTAACAGCCAGAAGACTGCAACTTCCTCTATGAATACTGTCAGCTTTGCGTTTTCGAAAAATACGTTCATCATGGTTTTTGAAGGCTGCAAAATTTGCCACAATGTATTCCTTTTGGAGCCGTGTCTGAGGATGCAGCAAATGGGTATCGTACTCCCTTTCAATCAGCAAAACTTCTACTATTCACAATCATCCAAAACTATGCAAAAATAGGGCCAATCAACATTTGCCCTTAAAATGTACTAACAATGAAAAGCAAGAATTGTGAAAAATGTTGATTGAATACAGGCCTTTGTATTTTCCCTGAGCTCACAAGTTGTAAACTGACAGTAGTTAGTATTTCATCAGGACATCTCAATCATTTTACCCTGTTTCTTTTCTCTCTGGGCACAGAACCAAGGGAATAACAAAACTATTAATATCACACTGTGGTGAAGGATCTTATTTCAGCTGTCTGTGGCGAGGAAAATGAATGTGTGTGTGACTGAAACTTTAATGACATTCACTAGAAAGGGACATCTCCCTTACTATACTGTAGATCAAACAAATTGTAAATAAAAATAGCCTATATTAGCATTAGCATTTTCTAAAATGACTTAAGACTCATACAATGTTCAGCACTCAGTACAATGAATACTGCACACAGGTGATATTGTGTGCTAAAACCCTTCACTTAACCTACATTTAAAATATATTGTATGTGAGTTAATGAAATTATTATTATTGAAAATCAATCAATCATCAATTAAATTGCCCAATTTTAGTCGAACAGTAACCTAGTGGAACCAACCAACAGGGGGAAGGGGGGTCAGGCTCATTTATGACTAGGACTGGTTTATATTAAATCTGGCAAGTTTACTTATTAATTAAAGTGACTTTATGTTGTTAAGCACCATGCTAGTATTATCAAAGGATGCATGGTATTAGGCTCTTTTTAATTAGACCAAACATCAATAACATCCAGCGCCACCAGATGATCCAGAAACTCCACCACTTCGACGTCCCCCCTCTTCTCATCCACTGGGTGCACAGTTTCCTCAGTGACAGACCTCAAACAGTTAGAGTGGGTACTACAACATCCTCCATCACCATCACCAACACCGGAGCCCCACAAGGTTGTGTCCTGAGCCCCTTCCTGTTTACTCTCTACACCAATGACTGTGTCAGCCCCTCACCCATCACTACATACCTCAAATACTCGGACGATACTGTCATACTTGCACTCCTCACTGACAATAACTCGGTTGCAGGCTATCAAGACTCTATCTCCCATTTCACTCAATGGTGCCTGAACAACCACCTGCCACTGAACGTGGCTAAAACAAAAGAACTGGTACTCACCCCCAGCACACTCAGCGCAGCTCACAACTACATCCACAATCTTACCTACATCAACAACGAATCTGTGGAGATGGTAGAGAGCTACAAATACCTTGGACTCACCCTGGACAATAAACTGAGCTTTAATCAACACACCACTGACATCCATAAACGCAGCCAACAAAGGCTCTCTGCCATCCGCAAACTCAGAGCACTCTCCGTTGCCCCCCACCTTCTGCTGCTGCTCTACAAGAGCATCATCCAGCCCATTCTCCTCTACTGCTCCCCCTGTTTCTTCAACATGCTCACTGCCCCTAACAAAAACAAACTCCTACGCATCACACACAACGCCACAAAAATCATCGGCCTCCCCACTCCCAATCTATCAGACCTCAACAGCAAAGCCATCACACGCAAAGCACGCACCATAGCACATGATCCCAGTCACCCCCTCAATCCATGTTTCACTCTGCTCCCATCAGGCCGCAGATATAGAGCCCTGGCCTGGAAACGGGCCCGTTTCAGTAAGAGCTTTGTTCCCTCTGCCATCACACTCCTCAACAAAACTCCCCGACAACCTCCCTAACCATAATATGTTATGTGTATAAGTGTATGTATATGTGTGTGTATATGTAAAAATACGGTGGTGATGGAATTGTATGGTAAATGTAGGTGACTTAGATAAACATATATGTGTGTAAATGTAGCTGGGAATGGGAATGTTTCATGTGTGGCGCTGTACAGCTGTGGAAATGAATTTCCTGTAAAGGACAATAAACTAATCTATCTATCTATCTATCTAATTCAGCTCAGCTATTGAATACCTCTTCAAGATGAAAATTTACTCCTGCTTTCAACAACAGAGATGGTTGTAAACCACAGGCCTAATTGTTGAGTCCAGCCAGTAGTGTAATCTCTACCTTTGGGAAAAATATTATCCATCCAAAAACTTGCAGGCCAAGTTTATCTACATCAGGGGTGGGGAACCTCAAGGCCGGTGTGGGTGCAGGTTTTTGTTTTAGCCCAGCACTAAGACACCTGATTCAACTAATTAACTAATCATGGTCTTCAATAGGTGTCTTAGTGCTGGGCTAAAACAAAAACCCACACCCACACCGGCCCTTTGCGGATGAGGTTCCCCACCCCAGATCTACATGGACATTTAGACTTTCAATTTATGATTTCAATTGATGGTTTCAATTGAATGGCACAGATTGGCATTCAAACTTAAAGTTTAAAGGGAAACCATGTGGCCACACTGGAGCCCTGAAGCCCCCATAAATAGCTTTGTGTCTTAGTGTTTCTCCTCTCCAGGACAGGAGACATCACGACAGCCTAGATTTGTATGCATAGACAAGGGCCCCATGCAGCATGACTATTAATTGCCTAAAGATATTCCCTTTATGGCTGAGGAGGGGCGAGAGAGAGAAACAGGCAGCATTCTTATAGTCCGGTTAACCAGCAGGCTACTTAGTAACAATATGGGCTAGTTCTGAAATTCTAATACATTAAAAGCATCAACATCAGACATGATTTTGTTTAAATCCCATTAGCACAGCTTTCATGTTTCCAGGTGTACGGTATGGCTAGCAGCTGCACACATGTTGGAGAGCACAAGAAAGGAAGGAAAAACACGTTTACAAAAAAAAGTTAACCCTGTGCAATGACTCTAATAACAGTAGTTTGGTTCCCTTTAACAGACCCCCTAGTGGCCAAGCCACCGGCGACGTGAGATTACTCAACTCAGACATCAACCCCTTCATGCAGACCCCCTAGTGGCCATGCCGCCGGCACATGTGTAATAGCATGAATGGTTGTGATTTTAGATGTGTGTGTAGTGGGATGTGTGGGTGTGGGATTTGTAGTGTATAATGTACATGTTAATGTACATTAAATTGATTATAACAGATCTCTTAGTGAAAGCCATATATATTTAACGTTCAGGGTGAAAGCACATAAGACTGTACATTGCCGCATTTACTACTTCTCAGCAGAGCAAATCTATGCTTGACTAAATAGCCTTCCTTAGAGAATGTCACAAAAAAGAGACTTCAATACCTCCAATCAACCTGCAGTCAAAAAATAACTGAGTGAAGATTATGGGGCATTTTCTAAGAGCGAAGACCTGCTGCATAAAGCTGTATAACCCAGTGAGGAGCCATGGTTTTCATAACGGATTAACGAAATGTGCCTAGTAGAAGGAAGAGTAGACACCTGTAGTTTTAGCTATTAGATTGGGTGATAGTTGGATGATATAACCAAACTGTGCATGCTCACGCTTAACTAATACAGCCACTGAAACTTTTCAGTCTAGATCCCACTGCTGAGCTTTGTATTTACTGCAGCAGAGGACTGTGTGAATGATGGCACACAGGTGCAGGCAGATCATAGCTGCTATTCAACTATTGCACAATGAGGCAGAAGCTATCTTTCCAACTAAAACCCTCCCTGGGCAGCACCATGGGCAATTATCCAGCAGTGGCACTTGCATGATCTAGATTAAATATAAGAACAATTATATCTAAATTGCAGGCTGTGACTGCACTAAGCACAAGTCTATCAACTGGATAAAGCAGCAAAATGTTCAGCTAATTACAAAAAAATTTCTTAAGTGTTTCTACTCTAGTCATGCAGAAAACCCTCCAACAATTGCCTTTTAACTGCAGTATATGCCCACCCCTCTCTTCAAAATGATCAAAACCAACATTAGTGTTCCCTCCCCAAAGTCCCATCTTTCCCATGTCAGGATATCCTGGTGTACACAAACCTGTGTTATTTCCCAGGATGCAACCTAAGTAATCAGCCCGAAGTGGGAGTCTGAGATTTTTGCCAGACAATAATTTATAGGCTTTCTTCTAAAGTGGACTCTGACTGGGGACAGCTGCGATTCTCAGAGTTGCTCACCCGTGTGAGGGTTGGTTGTTATGGTAACATGGACACCATCACTGAAATATACCCCTGGCTCACACATTGCAGACTGCATAAAGAAGGCAAAGACCGTAAAGCCAAAAAAAAAACAGATATACCATCTGGGAATAATTTAAGACCATGAAATAACAAGATTGTAGTTTAACACGTGAACATAGTCAAAGTTTGGCCAAACCTGTGATAGTCAGTTGGACGGGTGTTAGCGTCAATTCTGCCAGTCACAGTCCAGTTATAACATGCTTTTGACAGCGTTAAAACCGCAGGTTTTGTATTCACCAGAGCACTGTGGATGATGGTATATAAAAAAATCTTAGCTTTGCACCTTTGCCATTTTTCTTTTTTCACTTTTTCGGAAAACTGTTTCTTACATTGCGGCCTTCTGGAGATTGAGAATATAATTGAATAGGGCAAACTTGTCCATACAATATTACATTGTTACTAAGTAGTTTACAACTTATGGTTGTTGAGGCCTGCCAGTTTGGAATGAACATTTTTGGAGGCAACTCCAGTTTCAAGTGGAGGTCAGCATGGTACGACTGGCCTTGGTAAATGGACAACATTTTACACAACTGGATTACACTACTGGCTGGACTATTGCCTACATCACCTCTATTGTTAAAAGCAGGAGTAAATTTCCATCTTGTAGAGGTATTCAATAGCTGAGCTGAATTACCTCAAGAACATAAGATCACTTTAACTAATAAGTACATTTGTCAGCTTTTAGATAAGCCAGTCCTCCCCCAGGTTAAGTTCCAAGTCATTTTGGAGCCTTGGAGAAGAAAGTTTTCCTTTTTTATTTTGGTGGTGGTTCCTTGGGCTGTTCACAACATCTGAGCTTTTTTAGCTAATTATCTTTTGTTCCTTTTGTGCTGAAACTGGAAGAGGGTAATACTCTGGCTAGGTTTGGTTTATCGGTCTCCTTCTATTTACTAGTAATTTCAAATTAATGACTGGTTTAATGTCATCTGTTTCATGGTGAATAAGAATGACTGTATGATTTAAATTAATTATTATAATTGAATTATCTTGTTTTTCACTTAATAAAATTATTTAATCTTAAGACCTGATATACATTATTTGACTTGTTAGTTGATTGCATGAGGTTACTGTTCGACTAGCCTATGAATAGATTTTGCCATTTAATTGATGATTGTCATTTTCAATAATAATTATTAAATGAAATCACAAAATGTATTTCAAACGTTGGTTAAGTTTGGGGTTTTAGCACACAATGCCACTTGTGTTCAGTATTCCGAGTGCTGAACATTGTACAAGGGCATTGACTGTTGGAACTGCTGGATTCAGAAAATAAACACATTTTACTTAATCCTCACTTCTCCGACAACTTTATGAGCATCTTCAGCTGACAGGGCCAAACATTTCTGTTTTACCAATCTGGCTCTTTTGAAGTTTTGACTTCTTGTATTTGAGTGCAAGTGTCACTACTGACTCTCCTTCATTATAGGTGTCAGTGTCCAATCCTAAGGCTCTAATCTTCAGCCACAGCTGTGCCAGGCTTCTCTGTGTGCCCAGAGGGAGATATCCCTTGCCCAGCACCTCAATCTGTGGTGTGAGAACAGGAATTTCTCTGGCTTGTTCTTTACCTAAAGGACGTCCTGGCTTCATTGAAAACAAAACCAGCCTGTAACAAAAAGAAGACAAGAACAGCCAGGACACACAGTAAAATTACTAGTTTTAACTCTACTCTAGCAGTGTTAAATCAACTCTAATAGAGTCTAATAGTGATAATATATAGTCTGTTAGAGCCTAGACATACATAATCAGAGTCGACACTGAAGATTTTGCTGTGTCTTAATGGCACATTGATGTGGCTTGAACAGATCACATCTCCATAAAAACTCTGTGTGACTGAATCCTCCTCATAAGCACATCTCTGGGGCTACTGATTATCTCACTTCATAAAGTGGCACAGCAAAATAGGTGAACCGTGTGGCACAGTCCACCATATTCGAGTCCCCCTATCCAGCAGGGGGTTCAATTCCCCACTGTGGCACTTTCTCCCTTCTCTATCTGTTAACCTCTCTGCTTTCTACCCGTCTGAATAAAGCAAAAAATGTGAGAGGGCAGACTGTCCCGCTTTCCTTTAAGAAATAAATAGGGGCTGCTGGGGGACTTTTAAGGCACTATTCTAGTGGATGGATGGAGCCCACAGTTTGGTATTGAATTGAGACTGTACCAGGGCCCACTGTGGCCGGCAGCCCTGTAGGGTGATGGTGTGTGTGTGTGTGTGTGTGTGTGTGTGTGTGTGTGTGTGTGTGTGTGTGTGTGTGTGTGTGTGTGTGTGTGTGTGTGTGTGTGTGTGTGTGTGTGTGTGTGTGTGTGTGTGTGTGTGTGTGTGTGTGTGTGTGTGTGTGTGTGTGTGTGTGTGTTTGCCCTTTGGTGGTCGCAATGAGTGTTGCTATTGGGCATTCCAAATTTGGGAGAACCAGGGGAACAAGCATAAAATGTGATATAAACAAAACAAAACCACTGAAATGAAAACCACACATCTGATGCAGATTTTATTATAGTTTAGGATTTGCCATTATCACCCAGGAGAACAAATTGGCAAACCAAAAAAAAAAAAATGCAACATGTCTCTTAATCCAGGGGTTCCCAAACCGGTCCTGGGGGAGCCCTGTGTATGCTGGTTTTCGTTGCAACCACAGTTGCAATCCCAGAATTTTAACAAGCTGTTAATTTTTCTTAATTAGGTGCTTTTCATGTTTGGAGGAATTATTTGCCCTCTTAAGACTCATTATGTCAGAAATAGCTATGCATGCCATGTAGAACAAACTCCCCATGTTCACGTTGTGCTTATTGTGCTATATTGCAACAATTACATAAAAAGAGATTACAAAATAATGTATTTTCACTCAAATTAAAGAGTGAAGTGAATCAATAGGCTCCTAATTAGGTTGTTGAACACATGTGTTTAACTCAATTTTTTCTTTAAGCTTATTAACACAATGCAGGTTTGGCTCGTTATCATTTGCTTTGTGTTTGAATTCTTCATTATCTACCAAATGGTTAGTTTTAGTGGCCATGTGTCCACACTTTCACCAATTAGGAGCCTATTGATTCAAATCAGTTTTTAAATGGATCTGTTAAATAATTTTCTTAATTTTTTAAAATAATATAGCACAATAAGCACAATGTGAACATGGGGTGATTATTCTACATGGCATCCATAGCTATTTCTGATATAATGTGGCTTAAGAGGGTGAATAATTCCTCCAAACATGAAAATCACCTAATTAAGAAAAATTAACAGCTTGTTAAAATTCTGTGATTGCAACTGTGGTTGCAACGAAAACCAGCATACACAGGGGTCCCCCAGGACCGGTTTGGGAACCCCTGTCTTAATCTGCCTTGTGCAGTCTACCATAGGGTTAAACTCATATGCAATACATTCATCTCTTTCTTGTTTAAACAACATCACACCCTGTCCTTGACAAAAGTGGATAGTGTACACACACATTTCAATGAAATTCAAGATAGCAGCACCCCCTAGTGATACTTATGTGTCATTCCTCTCTGATTTATATCAACTGAAAGAATGCTTAAAATACCAGGGCCGTGTATGAATCAGGACGCAGTAGACAGGGCTCTGATTTGGACCCAGCCCAGGAAAGTATCCCTGTTGGCTCAGCATGTTTTCTCCTTGAAACTGTTGAAACGAAGCTGCTTCTTCTAGCAATCACCAGCTGACCCGGGCAGTTTGCTTAGTGGTGAAAGCATAGATAGATAACAGCATTGGTCATATAATTCTCTATGACAGCAAATGGTGTTGTTATGCACAGCCTCCTATTTTAAATGTATGAGACACATTTAGCAGGAGCTGCTGGGAAAGTGTGGAGTGAAAAATGAAAGGAAGAAGGATGAAGACTGTAATGGAGGGAGAATGCGATTAAAGAGGGAGAAATGGATGGAGGGACAACAGGGGAAAAGAAGGGGTACAAATGCCAATAACACTATTTCCAATAATAATAATAAAGTAATAATAATAAAAATAATAATAATAAGAATTATTATCATCATTGTCATCATAATACATTTTATTTAAAAGCGTTTGTTATTTAGAGTAAAAGTCAGGACCCACAGACACACACACACACACACACACACACACTGCAGCTTTCAAAAATCTAAAATTATAATTGAGGGTAAGTGCACATTCTTCATTATAGGATGGAAATAAGCAGAAAATCCATTTGTATCCATTAATATTTAAACAACCAGACACATCTGAAATGGATAGAAACTCAAGGAGTATCACAATCTAAATTTGAATCATCTTCTAGGAAGGATGATGTGGACAAAAGCTGTTCATTAAGGCACATGATAATGCAAAAACTATCAGTGTGCATCTTAACCCTTTCATGCATGAATTATTACAAAACAGAGCAATATTTTTTTCACATCAAAATCTGCATGTGCTTCACCCGCCTAGGTCACAGAAATGTCCCCCAGATGGCCCCTTGAAAACATAGACCACACATGCAGATTAACTGTTAATGCATGATGTCCACTTCAGTGGACAGAAGGTCTTTTGTATACAATCCAAGAACTACGGTAATTTTTTATTACAAATATAACTAATTCTGCTCCTTGCATCTTCCCTAATAAGAATATATATTTTTAACATGGAACAGGAATAGAAGGTTTTCACACCTACACCAGAGGGAGTTTGTATGTTTCCACCTCCACCTGCCATTTTGACCTTCACTGTATCAAAACTAGAAAAGCCAATAAAATGTAACAAGATGGAGCATATCAAAATTTAGGCAAAGGTGCAAGGAATCTGCTCTGATCTTTTTTGGAGATCACAAATGTTTTTGACTATGTTAAAATAGACTTTGAAAAGCCTGTCCACTGTTATTATTTAACCTGTATGAAAGGGTTAAATAATATTAATATTATCAGCTATGTGCCATATAATTACAAATATAGGCATATACTAAAATACAAAACAAAAAGATAAAGATGTATTTCAAGCAACTGAAAAACCTTGACTCCTGGCAAGCCTTGCAGTCACAAATTTGTACTCACACTTGTATAATGGCTGTAATGGCTGCAATACTTCTTATGAATCCATTAGAGGGAGGCAACAATCAGTCCATTTAGACTTCCTACATGCTAGTTGCTGCTTCACACATAAACTGTGTGTGGTTCTTGACTCGTTTGCACAGCTGTCTCTGGAATAAGAAATATCTTCCAATTACACCTACCTGCTAAAGCTAAGGGTTTCTTGATTGGTCTGATTACAGAGATGACTTGCAATGCTGTCAGTGATATGCAACATTACATCTACTAGGTATGCAAATAAAGGCCCTGAGTGTTCAGAGCAAAATAAATAACTGAATAAAAGCGACACCACGAGAATATGTTGAGTATTTAGCTGAGCAGGCTTTGCGTTTTCTCAATGCAAGTGCAGTTTTCCCTGAGATCCATATCCAAGAAACTCCAGAAGGTGTCGTCCAACACAGCACACATCAGGAGAACTTCATTTTCCGTGCCATAATATGCCACTCATGATGGCAAAGAGAATTCCCATGGGGCTCCTGCACAAGGACATGTTAAAACATCAAGTAACTGTTCTCTCACTGATGAGAACTAACTACGCGTATGTGCCGGATGAGTAGCTAGAGGGCAGTAGCCAAGGAATCATTTTCAAATCGTGTCCACCCTACCGCAGCTGTGGTCTTCTGGGTTTATTCAGCTAATGGCATAGCCTAAACTTGAACGAGAGACGGCAAGGCTATAGGGTTCGGCCCGCGCTTGAGGCAAGAGTATTTACAGGCTTAGCCACTAGAGAGTTCTTTTTAGAGACCTCATTATTATCATGCAGAAATTTAGCACAAGTGATAACGTAGTTGTTCATGCTGCCTTGAGATCAGAGCAGTCAGCAAAAATGCCTACAGCACGATAATTGCCATTATGAAATTATATACCCTACATATAAGCTGATTTGGCAGTAACTGTGAATGGTATTTACACCACATAAAACCTATATGAATTTGAGAAATACTTAAGCACTTACATTCTCACTGGCCTTATTCAAACATACACAGCAGGAGCTACTGACCAACCTCAGACTGGGGTGGGTGGGATGTCAGCAAAGATCACACCAAGATCACCAAGATTACCAGCATCCAAACGAGACACACAAAGACCATTTCTGTGTTTTTAGACTGCTAACTGATGCTGCCCAGAATTTTTTTTTTTTTGCATTTCCCGGTTCAATATTATATTTTCTTGTTCCATGTAATGGTTCATTACACTGACCTTAATGTAAAAAGCTCTGTATTCATTTTTATTTCTTTATTTTATTTTTTTTAAATGTTGCTATAAAGGAAAGATTTGGCCCAATGACAGCAATAAAACCATGGCAACACACTTAATCACCATTTCCATCATGCAACCTTGAATTTGCGCAGCGATGATGCTGTCTGTTGAAGACAAAATTAACTGTTTGCATCTAATGTAACCATGTCACTGTTCTCTGTTTGTTTTGAAATTTGGAGAGTTCCATAAAAAATCTGTCCATGCATATTCCGTCTTTTCCATGCAATGGTTCCCTCTCATATCTTTTTGGTAACTTTCTGCACATTTATATATAAAAGCTCTTCCCCGTGGTCCCTATTTCATTAGTCTGCATGCTTAAATGGCAGCTGTAATACACAGGCCATCTATTATGGAGGTTAACAGGCTGTGTTTGACATCGACCATGAATCAGCACTCAGGGTTGGAGCTTATATGAGATTTCTTGTAGAGCTGTAATGTTTCAAATGTCTACGGATTCATAAGGGGCTGCAAATGAAAGTCTACTCTGTCGAAACGTATAGCTTATGTTCATGCCACCCGACAACCATGAGGGGCAAAGCTAATTTTGTTCAGAAGCTTAATGGTGCACTATGCATGGTTTTTAGCCTTGCTGTGGTCCTGTGTTTACAATCAAATAAGTCTTCTCGTTGGTCCTCAACTGTGCCCACTCAAGGTACCCGAGTATGGCCATCTAGCTATGAACATAGCTAGCTACATAGCTAAAGGTAACGTTACTTACAGGTGTTGCAGAAAACTCCATGTTTTCATCCCCTTGCTAAACTGGAGCTATCGCCTTTGAGGAAAAGCAAATCCTAAATTGACGCTGCTACTTGATCGCACCCTGTTGTTGCTTGCCTTCGCTGTAGGCTACTTCCGCCATTGCAATAGCTAGCTAATGCTTTGCTGAAACCTGATCCCACCCCACAGGCTCTGTAGCCACACCTACCCTTGCCCACACAAAAAAAAGCATCACGCCCAGAAACGTCCCGAACACATTTTAGAATAATAAAATACAGGCAGAGTGGCATGGATTCAGCAAATGTGTGCAAAGACAGAGATTGGCAATGCATCATAGACATGACTGAGAATGATTATTTTGTAATATTTTCACGGTAAAAATCTGGCCTGATTTTTCTACCAACCATTCTACTGCGTTCTGATGTGGGGAACTGCAAGCAGCCAGGGTGTCACACATGCTCACAATGTGACACCCCCCCCCCCCCCCACCTTGGGAGCACCCAGGCCGGTTAAACTGATGAAGGCCACAGAGTCCTCCACTGTGAACTGAGGTTCAGTAACCAACAAAGGTGCTCATATTAGTCAAAGCTGAGTGACCCAATCCAACAGCAGTGATGAAATGAGGAAGTTCACATCACTGCCCACATGTCTTGCAGACTTATGGTTAAGTAACATGGCCCTGCACTAGGGACAACCTCAGTCAGCACCTATGAATGCAGGCTAGCACATATTTTGTCCAAAACAGACCCACAGTCTCTATTAGGAATAAATTAGTAGCAGACTAATTATCTTCACATATTTTCTACACACAAGCCCATGGTGCTATAGTAGTATCCATATGAAGCTTGAGATATAACTAATTTGTCATATACAGTATATCCATAGGTTATATTCAAATAAATATTACTTAAGTCCAACTCATTGCATCACAGATCCAAGAGAAATGATCAGTCTGGGTGAAATAGTGTACACTGTACATTGCCAAACACAACCTTTTTGTAGTTGAAATGTTATCTTTAGTAGCACTTTTAAAATAAACAATTTTAATGCCATACATATTCATCATGTTTCAGCATTGTCTTCAAAACATGCTGATACCCAAATTACTAATTTCCTGTCAGTGTCTTAAGTCTTATGTATTACATCAGAATTGAGCTCAAAGATATACACTGCCTGGCTAAAAAAAAAGTTGCACAGTCTAATATTTTGTTGGGCCGCCTTTAGCTTTGATTACAGTGCACATTCGTTGTGGCATTGTTTCGACAACCTTATGCAACGTTACAACATTTATTTCCATCAAGAGTTGCATTACTTTTTGGTCGAGATCTTGTACTGATGACAGGAGAGTCAAACTACTCCGTAAACTCTTCTCCAGCACATCTCAAAGACTTTCAATGGGGTTAAGGTCAGGACTCTGGTGGCCAATTCATGTGTGAAAATGATTCTTCATGCTCCCTGAACCACTCTTTCACAATTTGAGCCAGATTAATCTTGGCATTGTCGTCCTGGAATATGCCCATTGATGGGATAACCTGGTCATGCAGTACATTCAGGTACTCAGCTGACTTCATTTTATTGCTGCATAACATTGCTGAGCCTAGACCTGACCAATTGAAGCAACCCCAGATCATAACACTGCCTCCAGAGGCTTGTACAGTGGGCACTATGCATGACTGGTGCAACGGCAACTATGTTTTTGGCCAGACAGTGTACATATTTAAATGACTAAAGTATAAATTTGCAATCCACGTGTCATCTGACTACATTTTCACAAAGAGGTTGACACATGGCAGGGAATCTTATTAGTCACATCTAACAAGTCCATCAGACTCTGCTGCTCTTCCTGGTCTGTTTCCATGGAAACCATCTTAACCACCTTCCCTATAAACATTCCGCAGCACTGTTAAAAAAAAAAAGTTTTGATAGGCCTATTCTTAAATTGGTTGCCACTAGTGTAGGTGATCAGAAATAACGGGTTTACACCCCACATATAAAAATATGCAGAAGCAAAACCAGGATTAACACCCCATGCATAAAAAATAGGCAGGAAAAAAAGCTAAAATTATGTGATAGGAAACCTTCTTTGTGCTTTTTAGAACTACCCTAAGTGTACAGTTTCTGTTTGGGCGGTTCTAGTAAACTATATAACAGATCCCCAGGTTACAATATTAGGTATAAGTTGCAAATGTTTACAATTTACAGAATCTACTCATAACAGAAAAGACCATGGGCCTCATGTATCATTCAGGTGTACGTTCAAATCTGATCGCCTCGACCTTGCGTATGCTTTTCACAGTGGCGAGGCAGCGACATTGCATGCAATGAACAGTGAGGGAATAGTTGTGCAGCCTATAATGAAAACAAATAACTTTAGTTCAGAGCACTGCGGAGTCAACAGGTGATAAACCAAAAGGTGCTCTTTGAAAAACATAGGTTATGTGAGCTTTAAAATCAGAGTTTGTCTTAAAGCTGATCATAAAAATGACACGTCCAAGTCATGCCATTTATGAAAATATTAAAAGCAGTTAATGCATCTGGGCAATATTTTAAAATGCACTTGACCTACGCGTTGTGACTGTTCTACATTGTGTAGCCTAATTGGCAAACATAATATCTGAATAAGTAGATTCTTAATCATTTTGAATCACTATTGTGCAGCCTAAATGGAATGAAGCAAAAGCTGGTTAAAATTATTACATCAGGAATAGCCTCTGTATAAGTATTTATTGGAGACAGCCATATGAAAATAATTACGCCAGTCATGTTGTATGCAAGACGCAATGTTTTCATATTTTTTCTATAAATCCGATCTAGTTTTATTAGCCTAGAAGACCTAACAAACATCGCAACCTGCATGATAGAATCTTGCAATCTTGACGAATGAAGTCACAGTCGCGTTTTCTATCACTCCTTACACGGCCACTTTCCCAATGATATCCCCCGCCCTCTCTTCTGCAGACGAGTGCTCCGGGATGTCACGGTCCTTTACCGTCCGGCAGAACTTTTTTCGTGAATGGTTATTTTCTTTATAATTTTTTATCTTAGCTGTAGTTTGCAATTCAGAGGAAGCATTTTAGCCCTGGTTATCCCCTGCCACATAGGGGATGCCAGCCACATATGAGTGCACTCATAAGCATTTAAAGTTTACCCTCACTGAAAAATAATTTGCTTTCCTGTTGCCTATAGGCTAATACTGGAGAAAACCGCGTTGGCATGTGCGTTTTAAAGGAGGTGGCATTGCCAAATATAGATAATAAAATGGGTGTGTGAGTATGGTAATTCATAATGATGTGAACACACTTCCTAATATACGATCAAGTCTGATTTATCTTACAGTACATTTACGCTCAGATCAGTGATTTACACAAGTTTGATGAATCACACGTGATAATTTAGTATGCAAGCTGGATCCATTAAATATACGCTCTTTTTTACGACCATATTGATAAATGAGGCCCCATGACTTTAAGCAGGAAAAAGAAAGATAGCTACTCCAAATTAAGTTAGGTATGCTGAAATTGGTCTTCAGGTTGAGAAATATAACTTATAATCGTAGACTTCAAGGAAATGCACTGGAAGATTGGCCCCTATAAGTTAAAGTTGCAAACTGTAGTCAATGTCAGATTCATAGTTTCTCCTAGTTCCTAGCTTGCAGTCAAGTTGCAAGTGTAAAATGCTAATTCAGGATGGTGGCAAATTAAGGCATGTCCAAATCAACTGTGACTAGAGACAACTGCACACTTGTGGCACAGTTTAAGAGGTTGGTTTAAGAATAATAAAGTATCCCTCAGTGTGGTGGGGGTTTGGCTTCATTATTAATACCAGTGTGTCAATGCCACAGCCAGCTGGCCATTTTGTCATGTGTGATATAGTTTTTAGGGGAGAGAAAGAAGAACAGTGGCAGCCATGACAGTAGCCTACAGCAGTCATGAAAATGTGGCTTGCTGTATTGCAGACGTATCATATTGCATCGCAGGGTCACAAAATGTACATTTATAGAATGTCAAATCAGCCACCTTGTTGGGCAAATTATGTCAAGACAGCCAGCAGACCATAGGAGAAAGCAGGCATGTTAATTTCAATTATCATTCTGTACCAACGGGTCAAGTTAGATCCCGAACAGCATCTTTGTACCCAAATGGTGTACTAACTCTATAAAAACATGTAATTGGTTTCATCATCAGTTTTACACATTTATCAACCCTGTTGAGGATGTCATCCAGTTTAATGGTGAAAAGATTAAGTCTATGGGTGTTTCCATGGTGTTAAGCGGGTAAATTTTGAACTGAACAAAACAGGGTGGTTAAGTGATATAATACATATTTACCACTTCAACTACATTTAATTGATGCACTTTTGATGCTCTTCTATAATACACTCATTATTGTGCCTCTCCAAAAATATTCAGCAAATGCGCTCAGAGTACTATCAGAGTACTATCAAATATACGCTCAGAGTACTATCGCATGATACGACGTCCAATTCTGTGCTCTGTTTGATGATAGTGAAAGCTTAAATATTTAACATAGAAATAATTGTGGGCATATAGCCTCCCCTTGCAGGTTTCTAGGTCTTCGCTGTCAGTCTGCTGGACAGAAATATACCCAAAAACAGTTAGAACTGCACATTTTCGGGGAGATAAATTGCTAATCCAGAAATAGCTGACAGTTGGATTAAAGAATCACAGTATGGTAGGCGGTGTTACAACTCTGAAAATACACTCATTGTTCCTCCAAGCAGATGCCATAAAACTTTTAATTTTCAGTCAGTGGCTAAGAAATCTCAAGGGCTTTTGTTGATGGAATGAAATGAATATTGTTAACTCCATAAGAAAATCTCTATAAGAAATCTCTCAAGCAAATATTCTATAACTAATTACTTTGATCCTTTTTTAGTGAACTTGTGTTCTTGCTGTGCCTGGTGTAAATCCAAAAACTGGCATTGCCGAAAACTGTACTTGAAACAGTTTTCACCAATGTCAGTCCTGCCAAAAAGTGCTGAGTTTCATTTAAATTTTTTGAATGTTTGCCAGTTTCTGCCATTGCACCAGTGAGGTTATGCCTGTAACAGATATTAGTAACCAGAGCACATATACGTATGTATGTTTCCCACTTCATTCAGAACATGGACATTAGATTCCAAAAATAGAATTCTCAGGACCAGCAAAACCTTTTTTTGTTTTGTTTAATTAACAACATAAAATTATGGTGGAGTCACATGGGAGTCTCAGCAACTATTGATGACTTATGATACATTTACATCACATTGAGCTGAATGAGAACATTACATTTATATATATTTTTTAAAACTGATAAAATGTGACATATACGGTAACATGAAACTGACAGTATGCATGTTGTATTAACAGTTTGGCAGGAGGGAAGGACCACTGCAAATTCCTGGGCCACACTATACATACCCTGTGGATAGCATCACCATACTGCTGCAGTGTACAGTAGCTTCTCTTTTCAGAGGAGGCAGCATAATTGATGCTTTGTTGGTTTATGGCTGTGGCGTGGAGGTTAAAGTATTGCCCTAACATCGAGCCAATGCATTACCCAAGCTGGCATCCCAAGGAACCAGGCAAGTCTTTGTAAATGTGTAATTTGCCCATCCAGCCTCTCTCCCTTATCTGATTCATTGGTAAAGTCACACACAGATTCTGAACACTTCTGACTCGTGCAGCGGCTGGAACACAACTGATGCTGGTCGGTTAAACCGGAGGGCAGATGGTCGAGCCACAGTTAACCAATGCTTTTCTGTACTGTTCTATAGATAGCGGGGATGTCATTTTTCCTGCTTTCCAGCTGTCCACTGAAGTTGTGGAAAGAAAATGCTAATATTTATTCAATGCTTGCCCCTTTGGCATACCTCACGGTTCCAGCTACTTCAGTCCCAAGTGAGCATGCATTTTCAACTGCAGGAGAGAATTCGCAAAGATCTCAGCTGCTGCCTGATTTTCTTGGGTGGAAAAAAGTCCTTATCTTCAGCTAGACATAGAAAATCAATCTCTGAATTTTTCTTATTTCTTAGTTTTGTGGCCACTGGCCAACTAAGATGTTTGGAAAATATTAGTCCATCCAAGTTCAGACATCTGTCTTTTGTAATGAGGCCATTCTTGTTTAGACATAATTACATTTATTTAGACATTGCAGCTGATGTTTTATTTCATTTAAGAGATTCTATCATTTGCATTTCCACTGAAAACCATACATTTTCTTTAAAAAAGAAATGGCTGAACTTAAAAGCATCATTTTGCACATTGTATGACTCAGGAATGAAGAAAGAAACTTCTAGTTATACTTTGTTTCCATTCAAACTTTGTTAAAAATATTATGAGTGTATCAAATCGTGAACTTTGTACCGTGTATTGTACCAAGTCGTGAGCTGAGCTACATCTGCTTTCACTACACTCTAAAAAATAATGTAATGAGTTTACTCAAAAAGGTATGTTTACTTTTTGCATAGATCTTTTTAAGTTGTCCTAACTTCAGTGTTAATTTAGTAATCAGTACTAGTCCAGCATTACAAGGCCAACTTAAATAGCCACATAAATAGAAAGCTATATTAAGTTGAATCTAATTGATTTTCTGTATATGCTATTGAATTTTCACATTGGTTGTACTTGATATATGTTTTAGGTACAACAAAAAATCAAGTACAATGACCATGTTTTTTTTATATATATATCCAAGAGCTAAATCAAGTAGTGCTTACTTAAAATGAATCAATATTCCTTGAAATGTTATCTCATCATTCAAATTTAAGTTGTTGTAACTTTATTTAGTGAACGTTTTCTACTCAGAAATGTCCATGCAAAAAGTAAACATACTTATTATAGTATATGCAACTCATTTTACTCAAGTTGGGGGAAATAATAAACAAGAACCACAATTCACAATTCAGTTTATTTTATAAACATCCTTTAAAATTGAATTTTGACATCATTCCTCTCTCTTGATTCAGAGAACTATCAGTAGTGAGTTGAGCCAGTGACGTCAAACCACTGTGACCCTCACAGAGGTAGAAGGACAGTTCTACATTTTGGCAAACTCATGAACTATGCCTTTATGGTTGTGGATCCAAATTAAGTGCAAATATTGCTGACAGCACTATCAAAAATAGTTAACATTCTGGGTCAGCTGAAAACAATACACTTAGCAATATTCAAGCTCTCCAGACATGATAATCAACTTCAAAGACTGGAATAACACGAGCAGCAACCATCTCAGATGCGGGCTGGATGACATTTAACCACATAATCTAGGAAGAACAACTGGAACAGCAAGTCCATCACAGCACAAATGAGAGGTGTCCATGTTTGATTTTCAGCGATGAGGTTCAAAGGTGTTTCGTAGCAGCTTTTGCTTT
Organism: Synaphobranchus kaupii; assembly: GCA_029718625.1. Taxonomy (NCBI): domain Eukaryota; kingdom Metazoa; phylum Chordata; class Actinopteri; order Anguilliformes; family Synaphobranchidae; genus Synaphobranchus; species Synaphobranchus kaupii. The sequence goes on from CM056376.1 coordinate 122,162,198, forward strand.
AGAGATGTGACTTTTGGGCTGCATTTCTGACCATCTAATTTCAGGAACACCTTCTGAAATACCTCACAAGTGTACTTAAGCTCTCGTGGGTAGCTCAGATTGAGGGCATAGATGAGGCCCATCAGCAAAGCACAGGCCCTTGGTACATCCAACCCTTGCAGGACTTCTGTGCCCTCTATCATGACGGTCGCACTGGCTGGATCAGATGCTGTGCCGCCATTGGTGACTAGGATCTTCATCACCCGACTCTCAAGATCTCCAATTTGGCCCTCAGAATCCTGAATGCAAGAATATCAGAAACAAATATCAGTATTCATTGTCATTAAGCTGACACACTCAACCCCTAGCATACATTCTTAAAGTGAGGTTGGGATAAAACATTGCATCTCAGCACACAAGTTATTGACTACTTATGTTTACTTTTTTCTTTTTTTAACATAGTGGAAGGCAAATGCTATAACAGTGCTCTGGAGACAAGAAAAAACTGTTTTACCGCATTTCCATTCGGGACATGTGCTAAAGTAAAACAAGTTACTTTGTCCCTGTGGATCACCGAGTGCAGAGCAACAGGCAGCAGCAAAAAGAAACAAGGAGAGGGGAGGGACAGATACTGGTGAGTGATTCACAAAGACTGCATGAAAGGAAAGTTCAATTTCGCTTCAATTTCACTCCTAGATAGAAATGTCTAATGACCAATTTATCAGACAATTCAAGCATGTCAATGAGCTGTGCTGTGTGTGTCAATGGGAAAGGAGTTGCGGGGGGATTCGGTTTTACCTACCACATATTCGAAAAGCCTCACCCTTCCGAGCTTTCTTCACGTTCTTCGCAGGCGTCTTCTCATTGGCTCGCTTTTTTTGGAGGGAGTTAACATCAAGCTCAGGGCACCCAAGACCCCTAAGCTTCGATCTGTAATTGGCCATTTTAAATTTCAGTCTTTGTTGCCATCCGTAACATCCATTATAGGACCCTGGTTCTTTCAGGCAAGGATGTTTTCGAATCAATGCTTCTGCTACACCAGCAAACTGCGCGCTTGTAGGATATGCAACATACTCAAAGATGCTTTCAGCTAATCTCTCAAGGATGTCTGGCAGGATGGCAGTAGAGGTGAGTGGACATCCATCTTTATTGAAAGCTTTGTTAGCTGCTGCTAGCACAAGCTCTGTGTCATTGCGGAAACGTGGTATTGGAAATTCAGAGGGCCAACACTTTGAGCGCAGATTCCCATGATCAGGTGATGACAGGATCACTGTATCACTGGATTCAGATGAAGAAGTACTGGCAGGCCGAGTGGAGCTGTTGACTGCACTTGTGTCGGAGCTGCTGGCTGCACTTGTGTTGGAGCTATCCAGGTCAGTTACAACTAATTGGATTGAGGAGAGTTCAACAATATGGATAACCTTAATTGTGTCTTTGTCTTTAAGATCTTTTGTTGACGTAAGAGAAAAAAACTCCCCTCCAAAATCAACATCCTTGTAATGTAAGGTAAACTTCCCTGGCTCTAATCTATATTTCTGTTGCACAATAGATTGTAGCTCATCCACTGTCTCCGGTACTCCACAAGGCAGTTCAAGCTTGTCAATCATATGGTCTTGAAGAATGACACGAAGTGCAGCAGGTTTATTCGGATGACACGTTTGAACATCTGTAAAAGAAAAGACATTATGTGGATCTGACATAATATGTGAGCATTGTAAACATCTTAGGCCTGAGGTTTTGTTTGGCATACATTTTACATTTTTTTGAGCCATGATGTTAGCAGAACCTCATTAAGGATTACATACCAGGAACATCAACATCAGTCAAATCCATTTCCTCGTTGTATATTGCATTCAGCATTCTTTCAGCAGGGGAAATATTTCCTGAAAATGTATTGCATAAAGAGAAGAAAACAGCAAATACTTTCTTATTAGCTGCATCATATCATCTTTCTCTTGTAAAAATGTGTCAAATTTGCAGTCCATTGGTTAACTACATCATACTGTATGCCATTGAGCACAATGAGAGTTCGTACCTCGTTCTCCTCTGTCTCGAGATCGCTTGTTATTTGCTGTGACATCTGCCATCTTGTTTTGCTATCACTAGATAACACAAAGACAGTGTGAGAAAAGCATCCTGACAACAACAATGTGAATCTGAACCAGAAATACACTTGCTTGAAATAAGGCTATTCATCTAGTTACAATTGAGTGTAGTAGTAGTAGTTCACTTTACAGGAATAGTTAACTGTAAACAAAAATTCAGTCAACTCATACTCATGCTGTAGTGTTTTAATCCACAAAACACTACTTGCAGCAGTTTTTCCAAACAATTGAAGTGCTATGGTGGCCAAAGGTAAAAGCAATTGAGCAGTTTATTTCTTTTTGAAATTGGATTTTTTGATTATTGAGCCAGTGGATTGAAAAATTACACGGGACTTATGTGAGCGGGAGAATAATCACTGAGTCTTATTGTAAAGTTAGCCATTACTTGAAATGTGGCCCAGATGTACTCTACAAACCTTGTGATAGGTGTGTAGTTTTTAGACCCGTTTCACAATCTAAAAGCAGCAACAGATAACGGAAACACTGAGTTTGGGTCATTCTAAGGAAGTAACAACCAGAACAATAAAAAATGGCAGAAGCAACAAACAGAATGCCTGTGATAGAAAAGGTATGCATACAATTTTATCAGCAAATCTGACACAAGCCATCTATGGCAAGTAAATGTATCGCTTCAGAGTGACCATACGCTTCCCTGCAATGGTGTATGCTGTTAAAGGGAATATATCAGACAACAGAGCTGGCTCAAGAACTTTAATAGTTCTTGTATTCTCCAGCTCATAGCTTCCAAGGTGCTCGATGTACCAAGCATCTAAGCATTCCACAATAAATCCAGGTTTACCATCAACAACCACAACCTGAATCAGCTCTCCAAAATCTGGGAGGCCACTTGTTGAACCATTAGCCAAGATCATTCCAGTGGCATATCTAGTGCCACTGTAACACACTGTGTTAGCCAAGTGAACACATGACTTACCAGGGTACTTGGCTTCCACTGCTCCCTTGATGTCCTCTCTCAGCACAGTCAAATCTAACTCTGACAGTTTGGTCACCTGCAATGAAGGTTGGACAACCTTACTGTCATGTAGATGATAGGCCATCATCACCTGATGCTTCACTGAGAGAGACAGAAGAATGTTGCGGAAAGAGTGGGTATGTCTGACAACACGTTTAAAGAAGCTATGTTTAGCCTCAAACCGCATGGTCCACAGCGACACAAGTGGTCCAAAAGCCTTTATCAACTGAGGATAATGTTCTATGAAATGATGCTTTGGAGTGAGTTTTTGACCAGGGAAAGCTTCACAGAATCTGTGTCGATGCTCTGATATCTTACTGTCCAAGAAACAAATTGTCTCATCTGTATGGACAGGGGCTACAACAAGTTCAACTATGTCCTTGAGGTTGAGAAGAACCTGCCATGTTGGGTCACTCAGTGGTATCCTTGTGCCAATGATGAAAGGAAGGAGTCGCAGCAAAGCCCAATTTTCATGTGCATTTCCACCAACAGTTTTTTTAACAGCAAAACTAAGGGGTACTGGTTGTGGTGCATCCTTCTTATCTGTCCACTTATATGGAAACTCTGCAATCAATTTATTCAGCTCTATGAGAGTGAAATATTTGTTCTTAATCAAGGTATCTAGGCACAGTGCTACTTCTTTTGGTACAATGCCTTCAAAAAGATCATGCAACAAATCAGGGGGGTAGCCTGATATAACATCAAAATGTTTAAGTTTTTCTGTTAGTGGACACAGCCGCTTTACCCCATAGCTATGGCACCCACTCACCTGTGCAGTCTGAACATGCACTGTGTGGTCTTCTTTGGTCCTGGGAGGAAATGTTCCTGTTCGAACCTCAGTGTCTTGAAATTTGGAGCGACCATCTACAGATGTATGAACTTGAGAAACTCTCAACAAATCCACCGATGGAATGAGCACCCAGGTTGTCTGCAATGACAGAAGAGACAGTACCTTTAACTTGTCTGCCAAGAGAGGGAATGTAAAGTCCATCCTCCTCAAGACTACCAAGATCTTTGAAAAGTGGCTCCAACACAGCATCATATCCATATTGTTTTATGTCCTCAGCTTTGCACAGAATGGCTAAAAATATTGAGGTCAGTGAGGACCGGAGCAATGGTGGTACATTCGCAAGAACCCAATAGACAGCAGTGATTTTGTGCTTTTTTCTCGATGTTCCAAGTGGATTGCACACTTCAAAATCATCCACATATAAATTGAGAGCTATTGCTGGATCATTTTCAGAGAATAATTTATTTGCTTTAAAGTGGTGTAAGAAGTCTGTCTCTGAGGCCAATATGTCTGCTAGCCACACATTCCCTTGATCTTATCATTATTACAAATACTGTTGGTGCAAGGATAGCATAGCGAACGTGAGTGGGAAATCAGGAACTACTCAAATCAACAGACGTGCTAATTCAATCACAGCAAGACGGCCAATACACTACGGCCTAATTGATAGGTGTCACAAAACACAAAACTGTCTACATCCTTCCTAGTATGTGTATTCAACACTCCGGATCAAAGTTGGGAAACCAGATAAAAAGCAGTCATTTGAAGCGTTCGTGGTTCAGTCTGACTCTGCTGAATCCTAAGTGTCATTCGTGCGCTTAGTCACTGTCGGTATCGGAAATAAACTTTGTATCTTTTCATCACGTTCGAGAGACGTTCCTTTTTTCCTTACAACTGGCGAGCCACCCAGCGAGGAATTCCGAAAAAAACGGGGGACACTAAGGTAAGAACCGCGGTTTCTTATTTCATGCTGTTGCTTTGTATTTTAGGGAACCTCCTCGTTTAAAAAAACCTAGAAAGGAGTTTTAAGGACTAGGACAGTTTTGTCTATTTTCACCATTATTTCATACTGGCAGTAGGAGTTTTAATTCCGAAGCACTGGAATTAAGAGTAACTGGATCGTACCCGAAGGAGTGTGGTACTGTTGTAACTTGTAGATACAAGTAGGCCTAAAGCAACTGGTCTTTAGAATCAAGCGTGCCCGAAGCACTGGGACCTTGATGCTAAGTAGCTATTCCTAAAGTAACTGGAATCCTTGACCTGTGTCCGAAGGACTGGAACAGGGCAGTTGTGATTTATCTTAAAGCAGCTAGATAACGCAACGGTTATAACATAGACCTAAAGTAACTGGTCTGTAGAATTTATTGTTTCCGAAGTACTGGGACATAAATTCTTAAATTGGGTGTTGTAAAAGTAATTCCTAAAGTAACTGGATAATTTGGGTTGTTTATTTAGCTACTTAACATCAGTAGACGGAACCTAGATTGTAGCTATGGAGAGCTTTATGGTTCGTTACATTGCCAAGCACGGCAAATCGGACATTCTAGAAGGCATTCAAAGTCAGGAGAAGCCGTATACATGGGCTGCGTCCCAATTTGAGAGCCACCCAAAGGTTGGCAAATTAAATCAAAAAGGGAAGATTGCGGTAGCTATGACGGGTGTTCTTGCTTCATATAAATTATACAACAAGAGATTAGAGGCTCTTGAAGTGGAGAACGACAATTTAAAGCAACAGATCGAGGAGAACCAAACAGCTATTAAAAGTAATCACGTACACGCTAATTTGAATGCCGAGATACAGTTAGATCTGCGTAAAGAGGTTGCCGAATTAAAGCAATTTAATTTTGAGTTACAACGCGAATTGGATAATACCCACACAGAGGTAAAAAAGTTGCAAAACGCATATGACCATTTATTTGAAAAATGCAATAAATATACGGAGCATCGTGTAGAACGGACAGATTACAGTGAGCGTGATTTCTGGAATAAACCCGGTAAACATAACACAGATAATACGTGGGACAACAATTCTGACTGTACTGTGAAATTCCCTGTGGCACCAGTGCATGAGACAATGACGATTGTACCTGGGGAGGGGGGAGACCGTGTAACGACCATTACGAATGTAAAACCATTGTCGCCCAGTGAAATTGAATCTTTGGTTAAAAATATTGGTACGTATGAGCCTGCAAGGCGAGACCCCATGGCGTTTTTAGCCAATTTAGAGAGGATGGTTGACCTACATCGTTTGACGGATGCTGATGCTTGCATAATATTGAATGCTTGTTTGCCCCATGCGTTAGCTAGTGCGCTCCCTCAGACTATTCACAACAGGAATGCGAGGAGAGATGACAGGAAAACTGCATTGTTGGGGGTTCTAGGGACACGCTCGGTTGATTGGGACAAGATAAGAGAGGTTGTGATGTCACCAGGCGAACATCCAGCAGCATATGCCGCGAGATTGTGGGAAGCATTTAGTTCGTACAGCGGTGTAGCGAATCTGACGCAGCAGGATCCCATGTTCAAATCCGCTTTAATTTCGCAATGTGACACACACACACAAACTGCCCTTGCACTACACATAGATTCCAACACACCATATTCCGATATAGTTGCAAAAATGACTCAGTTATATAACATCAACATACACAATAACCCAACTAAGCCCATAGCAGCAATTTGGAGTGAATCATCACATAATACCTCTTTCCGTAAATCTGTTTCATCAGGAAATGAAGGACATGTGCCTAACAATGGTAGGCATGCTAGATCTGAAAGGCCCCTTAAATTCAATCCAAGCAGAGTTGTTGTATGCTATGCATGTGGGGAGAGCGGACATATAGCAAGACAATGTAAAAAAGGTGATTCAGGTGGGGCAATTGTCTGCTATGCATGCGGGGATAGAGGACATATCGCAAGACAATGCAGACATTTTCATAAGGAGACAAATTGGGTTGTTTGTTTTGCATGTGGGATCAATGGGCACATAGCAAGACAGTGCAGATCTTCTCATAGGAAGAGGCTTAGTTATTGTGCCCTCCTTAAAACTTTGCATGAATTACAAGCAGAGGTTAGACATTTGAAAGGAGATCAGGAAGCAACAGCAGAGCAGAGGGAGGATTAATGATTGCAGTCAGATACTTAATAGTATGTCTACAATCAAGGGGGGGTTATCCATTTTTGGTGTCTATTGCATATGTATTGGGAGGGCAAATTAATTGTTGGTATTATTGTTTGTCATTTAATTGTTTGTATTATTGTTCAAAATGAATTGTTTTGTATGTTTCAGGCACCTGTTATGTGGGGGGGAGGGGGAGTAATTGTTCATTTGTTGTTTCAGGCACCTGTTTAAAATATGCAAGATAATGATACTGCCAGCAGCCGTGGTGATAGGAGGATGTCCAGAGCAACGGATGGCCCCCCAATCAGGAGTGATGACACAACCCTACCCAGGAGTTCTGGTCAACAACATCCAGTGGGTCCATGTTCCAGTCCTCGTCAACCTGACAGCTTGGTCACCTGACATGGATGAGCACTGCAGGCGGGAAAGTGTGACGGGGATGTACAAAGACCTACTGACGACCAAATTTTTGAAGTATCATAGCGCTGTTGCATCCAACCCAGTGGCAAAACAACACAAATCTACACCAACTGGACGAAAGCTCATGGACTTTATTGATGGTCTCCTCGGAGAAACTGTTAAACCAGATGCATGATGGTGACTTAGAAATTGCATACTCCGGTCTTCTGTGGGAAGTGACATTCAAAGCAGCCATATGTGTTTGTCTAGTTCGTATTGTGTTTCAAAGTGTTATGATTTCTTGTATGTGTTCTGTCCTAAAGCGACAAAAACTTATATTTTCAAATGACATTGTAAGGCAATCCCCTTGGCTCGGGTAGTACCTGGTCTCAAATCTCTCGCTCGCTGACTATTGTTATAGTCTAGTATTTATCAGCATGGCACCCAGGTTGTAGTGGTGATAACATCCACAGGGAAAGCAGAGGCACTACCAGGCAGCGCTCAGAGTCAGACCAGTGGAATGAGGTGTTGCTCCCATGACGGGTAAGATTCGCTGCGTGACAGGAGAACAACCTAAGGCAGGACAGCACCGCCACTGATGAAGACTATGTACATGATGCTTTATTGCACATAAGCATCAAACGGGGGACTGTAAGAAGTCTGTCTCTGAGGCCAATATGTCTGCTAGCCACACATTCCCTTGATCTTATCATTATTACAAATACTGTTGGTGCAAGGATAGCATAGCGAACGTGAGTGGGAAATCAGGAACTACTCAAATCAACAGACGTGCTAATTCAATCACAGCAAGACGGCCAATACACTACGGCCTAATTGATAGGTGTCACAAAACACAAAACTGTCTACATCCTTCCTAGTATGTGTATTCAACACTCCGGATCAAAGTTGGGAAACCAGATAAAAAGCAGTCATTTGAAGCGTTCGTGGTTCAGTCTGACTCTGCTGAATCCTAAGTGTCATTCGTGCGCTTAGTCACTGTCGGTATCGGAAATAAACTTTGTATCTTTTCATCACGTTCGAGAGACGTTCCTTTTTTCCTTACAGTGGGTACCATCATAAAATGATGTGTACTGAGTTTCTGTGTTCTGTGCTTTTTTACCACTGTTCATGAGCAAATCCTGAATTTCCTTCTTCTTAAAAATCTCAGATAAGGACTTCAGAATAGGTACATACTGGAAGCTTTTTCGCTCCCGGGCATTAAGCACATATTCAACTGGCTCCACCACAGAGAAATTTTCCTTAAAATATATATTTCTCTTGTAGGCGGTGGACAGAGGGCCATCACTCCTCAATGCTTGGCTGATGGGGTTGGATTCACAGAGTTCTGTTACCATGTCAGTGATCACAGAATCATCAAGTTGACATTTATGCTTCTCTAAGCATGACTGCAAAATTCCTTTCATAATAGGACCTGATGCTGAACTTGAAATAAAGTTTAGTTCTTCCACCATCTCATCAATACACTGTTTGGGCACATTAAATATGCTTTCCAATTTCAGAAAGAGGTGGGCAAGATTAGATTCAATTATGTTAGGCAATTCTTTCCTTTCTTCATCATAACCCTCTCCACACTCAAGATCTTCCTCATCAGCAGGATCATCCCCTGCATTAACAGGATTCACATACCTGTGTAAAAGCTCAGCCTTGAAGTCATCCAGTGAGTGAGGAGTGTGTTTCCGTGTCCTATGAGAGGCAAAAGTACCATAGATGTTTGTTTTGAAATGGCAATTTTCAAAAACACGTGACAGTTTCTTGTTTTTTTAAATGACGGCCAATATGCTCAAAGTACTCCCTCTCTGTGGTGATGGTGCTTAGGGTACAACATGGACATTTAAAAGACATCATTCCCTTTTGTCATTTGATAAGATGAATGACTTCTTGTCATGTGTGATTTAAGGCTGGCCCATGTTTTAAAAGAGCAATAGCACTCCCAATGGAGACACGGCAGAAATTGCCCACAATGCACATGCCGTAGCCTGTAGTGTTTTAAAAGCTCGGTCTTTCTGGGAGTTTCATATTTGCAAATTTTACAGCACCAATTCATTGTGAAAATGTATTACCCAGATTCGGTGAAAAACTTCTAAATCACTAATCACATCCGAGCAACAAGTCAGAATCAATCAGTCAAACATCAATAGCTGTTGTCTCTAATGCTAGCGAAATGCTAAAATGGCGGTCCGAGTGCTCACCTTTCAAGCGGCATCAGCAGCATCTGGCGTCCAGCGAGAAGCCCCCAACAGAGGACCTGACGTTTCAATAATACGTGAACAATAATAAGCCGTTCCGAACTCTTAAGACTAAAGACAAATTCCAAAGCAGACAGCAGCGGTTCTCACCAAGCAGATGTAACCGTATAGAAAGAGAGAAGCTTACTTTTACTCAGAAGTCCAAGGTGAGATTTGAACCCCGCTCCTCTCACTCGTAAGCGAACGCGTTACCAATCAGCTAAAGACGACATCGCCGATAGCTAAGGATAACGTCGTCGTTATTTTGACCCTGAGGGTTGCGTCGCCAGAGAGTGTTGTCACGGTAACCTGCTACAAGGCCTTCGCTTTACTGCACCTGTGCTTACTAGCGAACTAGCCGAGCTACACCCGCTACACAGACACGTGTGCCTCGGCTTTCCAAAACGGAATGGCTGCACCTGGAGTCTCTCGTCTGGTGCTTGAGAATCCACGCCCACCAATCTTCTATATTTCCGAATAAAAGCTTGCGTCTGATGGTTATACCGTATGTATGTTTGAAAAAGTTGAAAAACCGCTAACGGCAATCACACTAATGATTAACTCCTTCGCGACGGCCCTATTAAAAATGGTTCGAATTCGAACCATAGCGTCATTTGTCTCTCTGCTATTGGTTAACCGTGGATTCGCGGTTTTTTCATTTGAAAATGTTTTGGATAGTCAGCCAATGATTGCACAGATATTCTTGGCTGTGTGACGCGGTTCATTTAGCTGCACTGTTGACGCGCAATACGTTTCACTTTCACTTTCTTCTCCACTTTCCATTCCTCCATGTTCAGAATTAAATTATCATCGTTGCGCATAGCCTAGTGCATATTTCAGCAACTTCGTCTGCAGTAAACCGGCGTTTACCACTGGCCGAAGCCATTTCGGAAAGGCTTGTAAAGACGTATTGCGCGTCAACAGTGCAGCGTAAATGAACCACGTCACACAGCCAAGAATATCTGTGCAATCATTGGCTGACTATCCAAAACATTTTCAAATGAAAAAAACCGCGAATCCACGGTTAACCAATATCAGAGAGACAAATGACGCTATGGTTTGAATTAGAACCATTTTTAATAGGGCCGTTCTAGTCGCGAAGGAGTTAAAATATTTAGTAAAATGTAGGCTAGTGTCAAGCTATAGCCACTTCCTGAAATTAGAGTAAGTCGTTTCCTTCACTGGTGGTGACTTCCTGTTTGGGTTTGGTAGCCTTCAAAATAAATGCATGTGACTATACAAGTTATAACAACGTTTATTGTGTGTGTGTGTGTGTGTGTGTGTGTGTGTGTGTGTGTGTGTGTGTGTGTGTGTGTGTGTGTGTGTGTGTGTGTGTGTGTGTGTGTGTGTGTGTGTGTGTGTGTGTGTGTGTGTGTGTGTGTGTGTGTTGAAATACTTTGGTATAAACATTGAGGGAACATTTGGAAAGTGAAACAAAATTGTGTTGAAAAGTGGCCATTTTGACTGTTTATTTTCTTATCAAGATCATACAAAATAAGCAAATGTAAGTAAAGAGGATAGTAAAAATGCCCCAAATAAAGACCTGCTCACATATTAAGTGTAGAATTGCATGGGCTTGAGAGCTGACAAATAAAACTGGTATACTGTCATTTCAGCAAGAGTCATGCACAGGTTTTCAAAAAGATATATATTTCAGTTGAGCCAACTTAATATTTGTGACTTGTTGAGCTGATGCACAGTTATGCATTCAAATTACACATGAAAATGAGTATGGATAATTTTTTTATTTTCGACTTGGTTTAACTAGATGAATCAAGTTGGTTACTTAGTTAAACAAATAGATGCTGCAAACTTAAATGTTTATATTGAAATTGCATATTTATTTAAGTTGAATTTACTACCCCCTTGCTTGATTCTTTAGAGTGTACATAATGTCCCTTTCTCCTCTGCTCTGGTCCCTACAGAGTGAATGCCTCCTTGGAGTTAGAGCAGAGTCAAATCCTGGATGGCTGCCGGTTGTCTGTGTTTCACCGCACTTGAGGGCTTCATTTAAGTTATCAATTAGCCTTAGCGCCCGCAAATTTTGTTTACAAGACTTGAATCTGCAGCTGACTGAAAAGGAAACCACAAAAGAAACTGTGACCGCTGTGTCCCTCCAGGACTGTGTTTTGTGACCCGTCTCACAGGATCCCACGGAAATTGATGTCTCTGCAGCCGCATTTTACAAACTTTTACCATAATATTTGCAGATTTTTTTTTTTTACAGCGTAACTGGTTCTTTAATACTATACAAGTGAACATAATGTGACCATAAGAATGACCAGAACTATCTATGGGATGGGTGAATCAAAGTGCTTTCTTCCATTATAGGGTTCACCAACATGCTTTTTTTCCTGGTACAAACATTTAATTATTTTTTATTCAGTTGCGTGGGATCACTATGGGAACACAATATGCTGCAAGTCTTTGTGAGAAATTTGGTGGTGATGTACATGCACACCAATTTAATTTTTTCATTAAAAAAAATAGTCTTGGCAATTTAACCCAATTCAGTGCGTGTGCAGAATACATCAGAGGGTACTGAAATGTTCAATAGAAAAGGGTGCATAATGAATTCACGGTGTTTCCTTTGAAATTTCAGAGGACAGCAATAGCACTCTAATTAAATTGGTCTAATTAAATTCTACACGGTAAATTTAGAGTCAGCAGAATGACAAAAAAAGATGAAGGCATTGTAGCGCTGCTACTCCCGTGCCCTCTCCCGTCCCCAATCCTTAGTATATACTAAGATATGTTGATGCAAGAAATGCATCAACATAATATCTGAATGGGCTGGTCTTTGTATGATAATGGGAAGATAATATAATTGCACCTTTAACTCCTACCCTGGGAAGCATTGACGTTTCTTTTCCATTTTATTACATTCATTTTCTGGGCATAAAGCTTTTTTTATTCTGTATTTGGGGTCCTGCACAAAGCCCCATTCTGCCATCTAATGGTCAGAGATTATATGAAATACACGTATTTGTGCAAAGTCCTTCAGTATCATGTTACAGCTTTTGTTGAACGCTCTTTAATGTATACCATTTATTATGTCCGGCTTCCAATTCTGTAGCTTTAAGTGAATACTGTGGATGTTTTGATTAAGTAAGGTACATACACGTCCAAAATAATTACAGGTGCAATGTAAGGACAAATGACATGAAATGTGACCCACAATAACAAGGACAACATTTGTGTGATTTGTTGACCTTATGCACAATAAGTCATCACATGTGAATACTATGGACGCTAACAAGTCTCCCATTAATTGTATTACTCATTAATAGCATCCTAAACACTTCATGAATAATGAATAAAATGCCCTTTAAACCAAATAGTGTAGAGCTATTATAGTTGTGTGGTGTTTGGGAGCGGGTGGGGTGGTTTAAAAAAAAAAAAAAAAAACTTTAAATGCAGCGGTAGCCAGATGGGGTTAACTACTCAACACATTTCTGCTCCATAACTCTCTTCTCTAACCTCCTTCTGCTGAGTTCAGCCAAGACAACATTTTTCATGTCCTACTGTTGAGAAGTATACCACTCTTGCATTTGCACAGACAACGTAGGGTGAATAATTTTTATTATTATTAGATTTGAACTTAATTGCACATGCTATTGTATTGAAATGGCATCTAATTATTCGAGATCAGTATCTTACAATATTGATCGTGAATTGCACATCCTGCTACCTTGAGATTAAGTTTCCACATTAAAGATCAATATTGTGTTATTATAAAGATAATACAAATATATTTAACAGAGACCACTAAATGAAGTTTTCTGTGTTTAGTATTTATTATTATAATAGTGGTGCCTTAGTAGACCCAAGGATACAACACATAGAACAACACTGGTCGTTTTCAATGTGCTCAATGGACTGAATTTCAGCGGAACCTACAGCCTTGAACACTGTTAAAATAAAAATAGGCAAAATAAAATACATATCTTTCTCGTGGTGTGAACGCGAGACCAACAGTATCTGGGAGGAGTTTGTCAATATTGAATTGGAAGAGTAGCATACCTTGCTTCAACACACAGTCTCGGAATAGTTATTTTTTCTACTTCAGAAAGCTTCAGGCACCGTCAAGAGAAGCGCACAGGTAAAGACAACGGTCCATTTGGCGACTTCGTTTTATTAGGCTAATCTCTTATAGGCTACAACACGCGAACGGAACGGCAAACAAACAATAATCAACTTTGAATTATAATTCTGAGACAGCCTATACACGATTACAAATACAACTGCCAATGAATTCCAAATAATCTTTTTACAGCACATAAACTTACAGTGTGACCATTAATGGGTCCTATACAATAGCATTGGGTTAGAAGTAAGCTATTTTAGGGTATGCATGTTGAGAGCTAGGCTAACGGTTGAACTCTGGACAAAACTGAGCCGCGGAGACAGCGACCAAGCCGAAAAAGACAGAGGCCCTGAAATGTGTATGTGCCGGGACAGGTCCGGTCTATGTATGTTTCCATGATTAACGTGAGCTTCGGTCGGGCATGCATTTCCAATAAAATGAACAATTGCTGTGTTTAAACAAGCAAGTTTCGCAATGTGCAGTGATCCTTCTGCTAGATGTGACGAAACTTTTAACCAATCAGTGAAATGCATAAAAAATAAACATGAAAGTACACTAGTGCATGGTATGGTAGCATAGAAAGGAATAACGCGAAAACAGACTGGATGCGTGCGATCATGCGAATGAAGCCAAACAAAAACTGGAGCACCGAGCAATGCGTGGTAAATCTTAGCGCCAGGAAAGGTAAATCTCAAGTGTGGCAACATTCAATTATGTTGTTGCATGCTATAGCCTACTTATGAACTTTTTCGTTGAGTTTAGTGCAAGTTGCAAAGCCCTTACAGGCTAAATCATGACAATAGAAGAACAATAACAACGTCCATGCATGCAAGGACATAGCCTAGGCTACTGCATCACATTCATTTGTGCTGCTGCTTTAACTATAAAATTGTCACAAATTCTATAGTAAGTTTAAAATTTTGAATATTTTTGGAAGCACTTTTTTACTTGATTGAATAGCTGTCTTTTATGAATGTTTTCTGAACTGAAAGGTGATTATTGGTGGTGTCACTGTGTTTTCTCAAGTACAACTGGGTATCCAATAGATAGACTATTTGAAAAAATAATGCTGCTTTTTGCACAGCTTCACTTCCTTGTTTATATGTCCACATGGAAAGAAAGAGTTGAACTCTGAGTTTAGAACCATAGACCCTATCATGCAATCTTATTCAGGATATGAATGTCAAATTTGCACAGTAAACATCAAGTGAATCCATTTACTCACCCATACAAAGAAAACAAATACAAGCCAGAGACAGCCATGGCAATATAATCTACAATATAATCATGCAATTCTGGTCATTTATTTGCAGTTATTAGCTTCTCACGGTACATGTTTTGTTTTTTAAAAATCACATTTATGATGTCACCAAACCTTTTCATGAAATTATAGAAACATTTTAATACATTTTTTAACGCCACAAATGCTTTTCAAAAATGCTGATCTCTCTCTCTCTCTCTCTCTCTCTCTCAGGAAACAGAATGAGGAGAATCAGTGTACTTTTTGTTGTGATTGGAGTTTACTTTTTGTTACAGAAGTGTGATTCACTCTGTCAAATCAGTGGTGAACTAGCTTTGTGTGATGGTCGGTCCCTTATCCAGGTTCCAATGCTACCCTCTTATGTAACCAGAGTTTCTCTGAGCAACAACTATATAGGTGAGGTTAATGAAACATCTTTCGCTGGACAGGAGCAGCTAGAGTCAATTGACCTTGGGACACAGAAGGTGAATAATCTTTTTGTTAGGAACAATGCATTTCGAGGGCTGACAAGGCTGACCTTTCTCCATTTAGGGGACATCAAAGCTCTTATTCTCGAGCCCCGTGCATTTGTGGGACTGACAAGCTTGCAGAATCTGGTTTTGTTATACAGTGGCCTTGATGAATCTATTCTGGAGGGAGAATTCCTACGGCCCCTTGATTCACTCGAAACCCTCAACCTTTTTGGCAACAAGATCAGAAGGATTCGGCCTGCCCCTTTTTTCCAGAACATGACAAAACTGCAGGAGATAAACCTGGACCTGAATACCATCAGTAGAATTTGTGAAGGAGACCTGCTTGGCTTCCAGGGCAAGCACTTCCGCCTCCTGAAATTGTCCAGCATTCGCCTGCGGGACATGGATCAGTATGGCATAGACTGGAAAAAATGCGGAAACCCATTTGGAAATATATCAGTGACAGTGTTGGACTTAACACTTAATGGGTTTAGCGTTGAAAAAACGCAACTGTTTTTCAAAGCAACAGAAGGAACCAGAATCTATAGCCTCGATCTCTCCTCCAATACAATGGGCCGATCAATTGGCCATTTCAATCTGAAAGACCCTAACAAGAGGACTTTTGAAGGCCTTGGTAAAAGCTCTCTCAGAATTTTGGACTTATCTAAAAACTTTATTTTCTCCCTCGAATTTTCAGTATTCAGTGCACTGAAAGATGCAGAAGAGATTATGTTAGCTTCTAACAAAATTAATCAGATTCAGAGGGGTGCATTTGTGGGGCTCGTCAGTCTACGACGGCTTGACCTCTCAAATAACCTTTTGGGTGAGATCTACCCATACACTTTTAAAAACCTGCCCAATGTCGTCCATATAGATCTGTCATACAACCACATCGGGGTAATCCTACACAACTCCTTTGATGGGCTTTCCAATTTAACCATCTTAGATCTCTCAGGAAACTCCATCACTATTCTTCATACATTTGCAAGAATACCCAACTTGAATCAGCTTCGTTTAGGTGATAATAAAATACAGTCCATTTATGGTCTTCCTTTGTTCACTAATACAGCCACAGTAATTGAATTATGGGGAAACAAATTGAGGGACCTTAAGGAAATGTATGAAATCCTTGCCCGTCTGCCTTATGTTCAGGCCATTTTATTTGGATCCAACTTGATATCAGTGTGTTTCCCTAATCATTCCATACCACCACAGAACAACCTAATAGTCCTTGACCTGCAGCAAAATGCAATGCAGGCGATATGGGTATCTGAAGCCTGCTTAGATGTGTTTGACAACCTCAGCAACCTCCGTCACCTTTTTCTAAAGGATAATGCCCTCCGGTCCCCTTTACCAAAAGGAATTTTCAAAGGCCTGGTCTCTCTAAAGTCAATGGACCTTTCTTTCAACATGCTCACATATCTTCATGATGATACATTCCCAGAAGATCTGGAATCTCTCGATGTTTCCCATAACATCCTCAGCACTCCTGAACCGGGCGCCTTCCTCTCCGTTGCGGCTATCAACCTGAATATGAATAATTTCTTCTGTGACTGCAGCTTGAAGGAGTTTCTCTTCTGGCTTAACGAGACAAATGCAACATTCCTAAGCCCCAAGGAAAGTCTGAGATGTGAGTTTCCTAAGCACTTGTTAGGCATCAGCCTCATGGAATACAACACAGATTCGTGTGAAGTGGACGATGAGCAGCTCATGGCGCAGATGAGGCTGGTGCTTTTAGTGACCACCTCCACAGTCCTTGTGCTGATTACTGCAGGCGGCGTTGCCTATGCTCGCCTCCGAGGAACCTGCTTCAATGTTTACAAATGGGCACTCGCCTGGGTCATGGAGGGCCCTCGGAATGAGTCTGCCAAGGATGGGTTCAAGTATGACGCTTACCTGTGTTTCAGCAACACCGACTTCAGATGGGTGAAGCGTGCCCTGCTCAAGAGATTGGACTCACAGTTCTCGGACAACAACCTCCTCCACTTTTGCTTTGAAGCTCGGGACTTCATTCCAGGAGAGGACCGTGTTTCCAACATCCGGGACGCCATCTGGCACAGCAGGAAGACTGTGTGTGTGGTGTCAAGAGAGTTCCTCAAGGACGGATGGTGTCTTGAGGCCTTCACTTTGGCTCAGAGCCGGATGATTGACGAGTTGAGGGATGTCCTTGTTGTGGTTGTGGTCGGGCGGATCCCACACTACCAACTGATGAAGTACGAGCCACTCAGGGCGTTCGTACGGAAGAGGGAGTACCTGCAATGGCCAGAGGACAACCAAGACATGGAGTGGTTCTATGACAGGCTCGCACTGAAGATTGTAAAGCAGGAGGGAGTTGAGAAGCAGGGTGACATCGAGCTACAAAATATCACCAAGTTTTGAATTTGACATATTTTACCCCCCACCCCAGTATTATTGATCACTCACAGCTGAAGTCAGACTGCACCCAAGTAATAAACGCCTTTTCAAAAGGTATAATTTCAAAGGTATGGTTTTTACTCTGGTAAATGTATGTTTAATATGATTGCATGTCAATCAGTAGTGGTTGACTTTTTTGGGAACTTTTATTTTAAAATCAACATATTATCAATTTTGGAATGCCTGATTACATTTGAATCCCATTCCATTTCTGCAACATGCTCTCTGTCAATTTTGGACAGCACAGATGAGCAGATTGTGTATTTGAAAGTGTTCTGCAAGCCACCTCTTTTTCTTTGTACAGCACAGTCAGTGAGTGCATTTGATAAATGCTCTTCATGGGCAACCAGAGCAGACAGAGTGCACTAGTGCAGGCACGCAGTCGACCAGACGAATTGTTCTTGTAGGATGAGATGGGAAATGCTTGCCTAAACTGGAACCTGAGAGAAAACCACCTCTCTTTGTCATGCTATGGGGAGTGGTGTAGGGGAATTAAAAAGAAACTGGTTTAAAAACAAGTGAATAACTCAGACAGTAATAAAATCTGTTTTGAAATTATAAATATTAATTTGTTTCACATTGACACTTAATACAGGCTACATTCCTCATTTTCCAAGGGTCCCTTAAAAAATATCTTAGCAAATGTTTTGATTGCGGGGAGCGTAACCACGATTCTCGCTGTGGATTTTCTTTGACCTTTTATTCTCTTTTGTGGTAAGTGACACAATATATTGAGGCCAGAGAAACCATTCCATGTCCTGTACCCGTTACATTTTGTGTACTTCCTCCTCTTGGAGGAAGTAAAACTAACGGATCTCCACTTCTTACACATATAGTGGACTGTGGATTTTGTAATCCTGCACACAGAAAGGTCATCCTTATACAAAGGAAGTGGACAATGTCCATTCAGCCATTCTTATTTATTTCCAAAACCACTGGACAGCACATTTATGAGGAAACATTGCTTAGATGATAGAACTGCAGCATTGCACCAGAGTACTTTTGTATGACCTCTTTATCTCGTCTAAGAAATCAGTTCTTAAAAGGGTTGGGTGGCACCCTAAAGATTTGAAATTAGTTTGATCGTCCCTTATTCTATTCAGTTTTGTTTATATTTTGCAAATGGAGCATGAACTGCTGTGCACCGTTATCGGCTTCTTTTGTAATATTTGTCTTTGCTCTCTTTTTAAAGCATTTGTTTTGTTTTCTGGCACAGTTTCCAGTTTGCATTACAAACTGTGCTGCTTACAATACTAATAAATATGCTAAAATCCATGTGATCCAATGACCTTGAGTGGATTCCTTTTACACTTTATGTGAAGTCAGACAGGACCTTTGACAATGTTGATTCTACATCTGTCATCTGTGCTCCATTACATTACATTATATTACATTGCATTGCATTCATTTAGAATACACTCTTATCCAGAGAAACTTACAATGTAATAAAACATTCACCTGGTGAACAGTATTCTAAGACCAGCCAGTAAAGTTGCAGCATCAGTAAGCACAGATGCAAGTTAACTAAACTAACCAAATTCTAAATGCATACAGATTACATCCATAACAAACCCTAAGAAAAGAAACATAAAACCATACAAATACCATAACCTGAATTAGTGCAAAAGGTGGGAGTGCTATGGGGTTGGGCTGGGAGGGGAGTCAAGATACAGTCTGAAGAAGTGTGACTTCACCCCATTCTGCTGTCCTCCTGACCACTCTGGGAAGTTCGCTCCGCCACTGTGGGGCCAGTACAGACATTTATTGTCACGGCTCCGTCTTATACATTTCCATGCAGTCGTGCCTGAACGTGCATAGGCAAGCTTACAGCCTTTATACTAAGACAAAGTGCGGTATAATAAAAACAAGCGAGAAACTGCATGTTCTTCCTTATTTCAATAAATTACCTTGATAAGGAGATTAGCGACAAGTTATAATTTGCAGGTGACAGAAACACTAAAAGTGCTGTTTAATAATAATAATGCCTGACATATTATATAGCACCTTTCTCACACTCAAAGCGCTTTACAATGATGAGGGGGAAACTCGCCTCAGCCACCACCAATGTGTAGCACCCACCTGGGTGATGCAACAGCAGCCATTTCGCACCAGAATGCTCACCACACATCAGCTGAGGTGGAGAGGGAGCGACCAGTTTTTTAGCCAATTAAACTGGGGGATGATTGGGTAGCAGAATGAAAGACCCTTATGGAAATATAATATACTGCAGTATATTTAAAATATATTGTGAAGATAATTTTCATATATTTACAATATACTGAAGTATATTCTTTTTCCATAAGGGGAGCCAGGTTGGGAGTTTAGCCAGGACACCAGGGAAACCCCTACTCTTTGCGACAAGTGTGATGGGATCTTTAATGACCACAGTGAGTCAGGACCTCGGTTTAACGTCTCATCCGAAAGACGGCATCTCCTACAGCACAGTGTCCCCATCACTGCACTGGGGTATTGGGATTTATTTGACCAGAGGGAAGATTGCCCCCTACTGGTCCGCCAACACCACTTCCAGCAGCAACTTAGTTTTTCCCAGGAGGTCTCCCATCTGAGTACTAACCAAGCCCACACCTGCTTAGCAGCAGCAATTCAGCAGGAGCAGATTGCATGGTGGTATGGCTGCTGGCTAAGTATGCAGTAGATATGGATGGATAACTTGAAGGGTTTCTTCTCCTGACTTAGACTGAGTCCAATAGGAAAATTTGTCAGGAGAAACCACCCTTAAAGTGATCCATCCATATCTACTGCATATCTGGCAGCAGAATGATGGTTTAAGGCTTGTTTGATACGTCAGACCCAAATTAAAGCTGACAGTCTGCACTTCAACCTCATTGTCATTGTATCCTTTCAAACTCAAAGTGCTAGAGTACAGAACCAAAATAACAAAAAATGTGTCACTGTCCAATGAATTATGGTGCTCACTGTATTATATATTGCTATTTATTTGTCTGTTTCAATTTGATGTCATTCACTTTTTGAACACTGGGTGGTGCATTGAGCCAGGTAGATCTACACGTAGGTAAGGCAGATCTACACAAGAAAGGGGTGTTGACAAACAGTTTTTTCACTGTGCAGGGTCATGTGTTGCCTGTTTGCTGCAAATGCTGGTGAATATACTGCCTGGATTGAAACATACTCGCAATGGTGAAAGTTTGGACATTGTTTTTTGTTTATAATACATGTGAGGACACTTCCCAGGCTTATTTGGCTGAAAGAAAGTCATTACAAACATAAAACAATTTACCACTTTGAACATGCTATGCTGGTTTGTGAGTACCTCGAGTGAGTACCTCGAGTTTCCACACCCCCACACAGTAGGTGGCAATACAAATCTTGGTTTGAAAATCTGCTTGAAATTCCACCAGTAAATACACCAAAATGGAAAATGACTTGCTAACATTACTTGCTAACTTCAGAGATACTGTAAAATGAGGAGATACATCAACAGGAGCAGACAGAATGTATGATGGCATAATGCCATTCAGTAGTGCTAGATTAGCATTTTACGACATCTGTTGCACTTTGCGGCTCAGGTCCTACAGATAAAATGAGATGCCATATGTTGTGATCTTTTGTTGTAAAAATGTTTCAGTAAATATTAGTTGTCACACCTCATTGAGTTTTCTCTCAAGTTTTCCTCTTAGGTTCTAGGCACATTCTATGTAACATGAGGGTATCATTCTGGGAACATTCCTCTTGTGCTCCACGAATAGTTTATATAACATCAGGGGAACATTCTAGGAGCATTCCATGTAACATCAAAGGGGAACATTCTCTGGGCATTCCATAAAACATCAGGGCAATGTCCTATGTTATATGAGGGTATCGTTCTGGGAACCTTCCTCTTGCTCTCCACGAACAGTTTATATAACATCAGGGGAACATTCTAGGAGCATACCATGTAACATCAGAGGGGAACATTCTCTGGGCATTTCATAAAACATCAGGTCAACATTCTATGTAACATGAGGGCATCGTTCTGGGAACCTTCCTCTTGCGCTTTACAAACAGCTTATATAACATTAGAGGAACATTCTAGGAGCATTCCATGGAACATCAGAGGAATGTTCTATGTAACATTAGGGTATCTTTCTGGGAACCTTCCTCTTTTGCTCTATGAACAGTTTATATAACATCAGGGGAGCATTCTAAGAGCATTCCATGTAACATCAGAGGGGAACATTCTCTGGGCATTCCATTAAACATCAGGGCAACGTTCTATGTAACATCAGGGTATCGTTCTGGGAACCTTCCTCTTGCGCTCTACGAACAGTTTATATAACATCAGGGGAGTATTCTAGGAGCATTCCATGAAACATCAGGGGAACATTCTATGTAACACGAGGGTAACATTCTGGGAACCTTCCTCTGGCATTCTAAGAGTATTCTATATAATATGAGAGGAACATTCTCTGGGCGTTCCATAAAACATAAGGGCAACGTTCTACGTAACATGAGAATAACATTCTGGGAACTTTCCTCTTGTGCTCTATGAACATTTTCTATAACATCAGGGGAAGATTCTAGGAGCATTTCATGAAACATCAGGGGAACATTCTATGTAACATGAGGGTAACGTTCTGGGATCCTTCCTCTGGCGTTCTAAGAGTATTCTATATAATATGAGGGGAACATTCTCTGGGCATTCCATAAAACATAAGGGCAACGTTCTACGTAACATGAGGATAACATTCTGGGAACCTCCCTCTTGTGCTCTACGAACATTTTCTATAACATCAGGGGAACATTCTAGGAGCATTTCATAAAACATCAGAGGAACGTTCTATGTAACGCGAGAGTATCATTCTGGGATCTTTCCTCTTGCGCTCTACGAACAGTTTATGTAACATCAGGGGAGCATTCTAGGAGCATTCCATGAAACACCAGGGGGACATTCTATGTAACATGAGGGTAACGTTCTGGGAACCTTCCTCTGGTGTTCTAAGAGTATTCTATATAATATGAGGGGAACATTCTCTGGGCATTCCATAAAACATTAGAGCATCATTCTACGTAACATGAGGGTAACGTTCTGGGAACCTTCCTCTTGCGCTCTACAAACATTGTATATAACATCAGTGCAACATTCTAGGTGCATTCCATGTAACATAGGGGGAATGTTCTGGGAACCTTCCTCTTGTGTTCTTAAAACATTCAATATGACGTTCCAGGAATGTGCCAGGAACATTCTATATAACATTAGGGGGACGCTCATTTAAAAGGTTTAAATGCAGGGTCTAAGTGCCTAACACAAGGGCTCACCATCAGTAAGTTTTTGCATTTTGGCTTTATTAGACAGTATTCAGTGATGGCTGATAGGAAAGCAAGGTTGGAAACCATTGATAATCACAGAGGACATAGGCATAGGCTGAATGTAAGACCAAAGCTTTCAAGTTATGGTACACAGTGCAATGCAATGAGGGTGCAAGGACACTCCAGGGGGAGTTCTATAACAATTCCCATACAACATTTACACTTACCCACTTTAAACCCTGCCGATGGCGGGACTCGAACTTGTAATCCTTTCGTCAAGAGCTTGCGCCTCTGCCCATTACACCACGGTCTTGTGACGACAGAGCTCCACTCCGAAAACACACTACCAATAACGTAGGACTTTGGTTGTACCAGACCTTTGCCAAAGAATACTTGTATTTTCAATTTTATTCATAAATATTACATTACCAATTAGGAGAACTAATGAGGAATGAAATCTCAAACGTTTTTTATCTTGAGAAATTTTTGCTTTCACTTGAATTGGGTTTAATTGTGTTCAATTGGCTAAAACTATATTTCTGGCCCTTAACTAAAACCTACAGAAGCCCTGAAAGGCAAGGTGAAAAAAAAATTTGTACGTACCTACAAACTTTTTTTTTTAATTAAAAAAAATTATTTTTTACCTTGCCTTTCGGGGCCTCCGCCGTAGTAAGCTACTAGTCGTATGCACGACTGAGCATTGATTTCCGTAGCCTAAAACAAACTCATGAAACCAACCAAAATTAGGTGGAATCCAGACGTAGGAGTGGATAAATCTAGGTTGAGAGGCGTTTTGACATAAACGGACGCTAACCCTTATTAGCATTCGTCTGAACCAAGGGGCCAAGACTGGGATTTCGTTTTGAAGCCCATTTCCTGGTTGGCCTGGGAGCCGCCATTGTGCCGTTGCTCACTAGCGCCACTGTGGCTGGCTCCAGTATAGGTCTTTCCCCATGTAAGTGAACGGCAGCAATTTGGTCAAAATACTCAGTAAATAAATTTTTTACAAAAAAAATTTTTATTGCAATAGGTGCCTTTCCTTCATCTAATGCCTGTGCATGTGCTGATTTTTTAAAATATTGTGTCGTTTGGACAGGGTATTGACATTTGTTCAGGACCAATCAGGGGACAGATTGAGTCGGGTTACTGCCGGTCATTTCACTCACTTTGAGGGGCGGGAACCATAGACGGAACGGGCGGGACGTGGGGCGGGACGTGGGCGGAACCCATAGGCGGTACCTCAAGTGGCTAGCAATGGCCTTGACATTCTCAGCCATTCTCCTCCTTTTAATGTGTGAATTTGGCTAATATTAGACACATCGCAATCAGATCGCAATTCTTATTGTCACTAGTGTTGAATTCATTATGGCATGTTCTGCATGTTATATTCTGCATGTTATATTCTGCTTGTTATATTCTGCTTGTTATATTCTGCTCTGTCTTCACAATCCTATTGTAACACTGCATACAACTGTACTAATCGAGCGTCTCAAAAGCATTCTCTCCAGTTTTTTCGGTAAGACATTTTTTATTACTTTATTTTTTACCGAGTAAGTAACGTTAGCCTTATTAGATAACAGCCTGCAGAAGTAGCCTACGCTACCTAGCATGACAAGCTAACGTATATTACGTAGACCGGTATGCTAGTGGAGTTAGCACCTTTATCTCCCAAAACCGTTTGGTTTGGCTACTTAACGTTAGCTAACGATGTAAAACCTACATTGCACTTCGTCCTATGCTCTCCACTGGCTAAGTGCATTTTATGTGGTGTGAATTTCGACATTGCTAACGTTACCGTGCATTAGTCAAACAAAAAGCAGTCTCCAGTTTTTTCGGTAATACAATTTTTATTACTTTATTTTTTACCAAGTAAGTAGCCTTATTAGATAACAGCCTGCAGAAGTAGCCTATGCTACCTACCGCGACCTAGCATGACAAGCTAACGCTTTTGTATAATACGTAGACCGGTATGCTAGTGCAGTTAGCAACTTTTATCTCCCAAAACCGTTTGGTTTGGCTACTTAACGTTAGCTAACGATGTAAAACCTGTCAAAAGTAACGTTAGTCAAATTTCAGTTGTGTAACGTTAACTTATATTCCATTAAACATCGACCTGGTGAGCCTTTGTGTCTATTTTTAGCTTTGTAATTTAACGTTAACGGTCTCATCGTGGACATGTAGCTACATTGCACTTCGTCCTATGATCTCCACTGGCTAAGTGCATTTTATGTGGAGTGAATTTCGACATTGCTAACGTTACCGTGCATTAGTCATGGTGTATTTTTCATTAGAGGTATTCATTTTAGGTTGAGCATTATTTATAACTTTTAAAGCATGTGGGAAACGTGTTCATGGAGATGGAAACCCGACATAACGTTAGCTGTCATTTAGCTATCATGTTTTTCGTGTCGCCACTTGCCACCACCATGGACTGTATAAAAATAGGGTAACGTTAGGCTAACGTTAACATTACAGTCTGATATTTTCCCACATAGGCTAACGTTAACATTATAGTCTGATATTTTCCCATGACCCTTGGATTATAGAATATTGTATGAGATTTCAGACAGAATTTGCTTTGAATTCTGGCAATTAACATCATCCAAATGTCTAATTTCAAACCATATTCCTCGGTGCCCGACTACTTTTATCTGTGATGGTAGTTTTATAATTCTGTAAGCTGCATCGCAACCGATCGCAGCCTATTATAACCATTTTATTCTTTGATAGATTTCCTTTAGCTAATGAAGACATGCTGCAGCAGTGGTTGGTCAACATGTATATACATAATATTATATATACACACATAACCCCTGGATGACTGTTGCAAGTATCACTTAGAGCCCGCATAAACGGGGCATAAGTGTTTACTGTGGAAGTCCTCGCTTACAAAGACCCATGGATTACAATACCACTTACAGCCAGCATAAACATGTACAAATTTGATCTTTTATGTGGACCTTGTCATTTTTAATGTGTGTCTCGTCAGGGTTTGTCTTGTACTAAATGTGTGTCTTGTCTTGTGTTCCCACTCTCAGCCTGCACCTTGACGTGGTGAGTGGGCTTTAAACTGAGACAGGCTACTGAACTTTGTTGTCTCCTATGTCAAACCCCTAACTTCTTGTTACCTTTGAGTTTTTTGTCCCCTATTATGAAATGAAAACTGATCTTGTTCTATCCTTTCTCTATTTTACAGATGTAAATTTATTACCAGCTGTTCAAGTTACCAACATAATCAATACTAACACAGATCACTAATTCTGTGATGAAATGATATCTTGAGCTGCTAATTTGTAGAATCAGATGTGCCAAATTTGGGGGTTGAAACAGCACAAGGAATAGGGTTGGGGACCGCAGTCCTAGTCTGTGGGTGACCCTCTTATCAAATGTGCAGCATCCATATTACAAAGGAAAACGCCGCCATCCTGTGCGGGATGTATGGACCACAGACTCACCCTGTCAGCCACAAGGGACATCTGACCATCTTTTAAGGATACATAAAAGAATTGTACTGATTTCAAGTTGCTTTGTGAAAAAAGAATGATCTTAATCACTCCTTTAACACATTTAAAGTCGCAGCACAAGCTGGTCCTCCTTAGTCTTTCAGTGAGATTACAGGATGTGTTACTTATTTACTTCAGTGGCTATACCTACACTGTGTGCACGCTGGGGAAGGCCATCTTGAGCGGTAATGTATTGGTGCATTATGTACTCATTATTTAACTGAATGCAAGAGGGTATTAAATATTTTAAAGACAAAAGCAGACAAAAACCTCAAATTACATTTTTCCACATTTATATAAAGGGTCTGATTCTCATTACAGAGCAAGTACTTACAAAAATTAATTGCTGTACAACATGTATAATGTAGAGGGTAGTTAGGCTACCAGATGCCCTTATTTATGCTTCATTTTGAATGACATTTGATTAGTTTATATATTGTGTAATATTTGCTATTTCACCTACTGCATGATTCTGTTATGCAAATAATGAACACATGAAAACAAGTTGGATAATTTAAAAAAAAATTTATTGACAGCTACACCGGCTTAGGGAGCAGGAAGCAAGAAAGGCCATGGGGTGCCATGGCTGGAGAGGACAAGATGGGGGGGTGGGGGAGAGAAGATGCGGGACAGGGATGAGGAAGAGCAGGGGGAGTTGGGTGAACAATGGCATAGCTACAGATGTCATTAATTAAAATAAATCATAATACAAAATATAACATCACATAAAATTTGAAAAGCTGACCCATTTCATTAAAAAAAAAACCTATTCCATTAAAAGCTAAATCCAGGATTGGAGAAACTCCTCCCGTAGATTCAGTCTTTAAGGGAATGGACCATACTATTTAAAAAAATAAAAAGTAGCTGTCACCAACTATCCAGACAGTTTTAGCTGTGTAAGAGGAATAAAATTAAATGCATCTCATTGCAATATACAATGATACATTCTGGATGCAAGCTATTAAAAACATCATCCACAATCTAGACATGATACTTTAATATTGTCAATATGCTGTTTGGTCCAATTGCATAAGGCGAGCTACGCTTGAAAAATTAGCAATGAAAGAGAAATACACTCAAGTATATTATGTAAATAACTAGTTTAAGGCACAGTGATTAAAAAAGAAAAATGGTTCACAATGAAAGGTGGGTACAGAAACTCACAGTTGAGGCTTCGGCTTTCCATCGTTGTGTCTGCAAAAGAAATTAAAAATTCAAGGTTACAACCAGTCTGTGTAATGAGACCATGCACTAGGGTGGGAAACTTCTGAAATTTTCACGCATGCAAATAGATTCTTATTAAAATGCTTCGTAGATGACCACAGCTGACGTTATTTCATCTTCTTTCATTGTGATTTGCGTTAGCTAGGGTGATCATATAGCTATTGTATATTTTATCCACACAAAAAAAATTAGGACAGGTTCGGGCGGGCATTATTAACATAATAGGCTACTCTGCTGGGTTATTGGAACGAGCAAAACCTAACCAGACATTTTTAGGAATTTAGAAATCCCGCAAGGACCTATTTTTATACAGTCTATGGCCTGGACGGATTTTTTGGGTCGCAAGCTTGCTGACAGCTTGCTACCTATTTAGAGCAGCTCTTCGGGACATTTATAATAAAAGTAGTCTTGTACGTAAATGTGATTGATTGACCGTCAATATCGTTAATGGCAATCATAACGTTACCCTATGTTCGCCTTAGCCTGCCTAGGCCTAACGTAACCAATCTCACTGTCAAGCTGGTATGCTAGCTAATGGAATTAGCCTACCTCCGATCTGAGTTGGGTGGAATATTAATGTACTTTAAATTGTACTGTAAATTGAAGATAACTGAATAAACGTTATAACATAACACAATGATGTGACGAATTTCACACAGTCAATGCAAATAAATAACACAGTAAAACCGTGAAAATGAAATGATATAATAAACATTAGCTTAACTTACCGTGAATTCGCTTGCAATATAAAACCAGAGCTCCCGCTTCTAACTTCTCCCGCTTTCCAGAATCTCCGCCCCGAACTGTCAATCATACTGTGCCTGGACAGAGACCCTCCCATGAAGACCATATCCGGTTCACCCTGCTCCAAGCAAAGGTCAAGTCGGCTCCACTGAGCAGGCGCAGTTCGTCCAAACAGCCGGCGAAAAAGACTTCCGTGTTTCAATTTGGTTTTTCCGAGGCCATGGAAAGGCAATGGGTGACGTCACAGTGGCTTTGTCCATATTTTTATACAGTCTATGGTCTGAACGCTACACGCCGACATTTCAACACAAAAATGTTCACTGGGTAACAGAAAAAAAGCTATGGTTATTTAGTCTTCAAATGGCCATTTATTAATCATATAACCTCAAGATATTTTGCTAGTGTATTGACAAATGCAGACTTCCCCTGATAAAATATGCTAGGCCTATAACTCGTTTCATTCTGAACTAATTTTCGTGTTATAAATGTGAGAAATATCTGCATAACACCTTATTTACAAATTTCCCAGAGAAGCTAGCCTATTTGTAAAACGTCTTTTCATAGCCTACAAGAGTTGTCAAAATGTTGTCAGAGCTGATTATGATATAAGCTATGCATTAAATATCTAAGTGGAGGGTTAATAATGCTAGACTGTATGACATATGATAGCCTATACAAATGTATTTCATAGATAACTGAGCAGTTATTGCTCCAAACTTTAATAATAATATTCATTTTACGTCGCAGTTCAATATAGCCTCGCTATATGACTTGGTGCACATCTAATTCTATAACATTATATTCTCAGTCAAGCTGATCTCTTGGATAACGAAGCTATTTTCCCCCTGCTACGAGTAGGTTAACCCCAGTAAAATTGCATAGCCTAGTTTGAAACGTAGGCAACCAGTTGGTAAGAAAAGCGGAGGTATCTAAACGTGTAAAAAGTCACGCGGAATAGACTACTGCAACTTGCTCTAAGAATTCCAGCTCATTTTGTAGGCTAATTATAACTGGGTTATATTTCTGCAGAATGCGATGTCCTGGAGTAAGAAACTGTGGGTGCGCGATCATTATTAGGCTACACCTTGTTAATGACGCTTACCCTATGCACGGTGTCCCCCTAGTGGTAGCCGTTGGCGTCCCAATTATAGCAACCTATTCATATTTCTCTGAAATTATAAATTACTTTACAACAAAAAACCTCGACATTTTGACAACTCGTGTAGGCTATAATCGTTAAAAGGCCTTTTGCAAATGTGCTAGCTGCTCTGGGAAATTTGGCAATAAGGTACCTGTGTTATGCAGATATGTCTGACGTTTATAACACAAAAATTAGTTCAGCATTAAGGGCGTTATAGACCTAGCATATTTTCTCAGGGGAAGTCTGCATCTGTCAATACACTACCAAAATACGCTGATCTTTATGTGACTTATATATTAGCCTATATGTAACCTATAAAACAACGCATAAGTGAGCGGTATTTAGTTTTTTATATTTAAGGACTGAGCAACCAATGATCATAGCTGAACATACCCCTTTCATGCCGACTTGAAATGTATAGGTCTACGACTTGAAATAAATAGGCCTACGCCTTGAAATAAATGCGAGTGGAAATAAATAGGCTACCCATTGAAATAAATAAAAGAGACGTAAAATAATGAATATTTATTTTCACACACGCCAATAACAGCTTGTTTAGCCTGATCTTCCGAGAAAAAAGTCCAAGCGTGATTTTGAGGTTATATAATTACAAAATAGGCATTTGAAGACTAAATAACCATTGTTTTTTTATGTTACCCAGTGAGCATTTTTCTGTTGAAAAGTCGGCGGAACTACAATGGTGGTGTCATCTGCATATACCCACTGAGCACAAACCTATATAAACGTTAAAATGTTGGTGAAATATGGAATACCATCCAAGCTCTCATTTGGCCATTTTTAGACAGTCTGAAATCTACAATATAAATGTGCACAATTAATGTTATAATTTTCATATGTGATTCAGTTGTAAATTCAAAGACAAACAATATGGATTAATGTGGATGCATTTCTCAAAATGTCATTGGTTTGGCAAGCGAAATCCGGCCGACACGTAGATGCAATTTCACCGCATGAAGTGTATCACTTAAAATGTCAAAACATTTAGCCAATTTGTTGCGACAAGAAGCTTGGGCAAACAACATGGCACGAGTTTCTATCCGAGGCAAACAGAGTTTTTAGCCAAAGATAATGTTGCACGAATTTCTGCTATGCGCATGTGTGTGGACTTCTACATTTGAACACACTGGTAAACACGTGACCTCGATGGCTCAGTGGAAACGCTCTTGTCTTCAGATTCGAGGATTGTGAGTTCGATTCCTACTTGCTGTGCTGTTTATTTACATGAAAACATTTGGTTGAAACGTGGTCTAAACAAGAACTCTTGAAAGAGGTCGACAAATACATGTAGAAAAAAAATAACTTTGGAACCATTTTAATAGGTCTTTTCACTCACTGCAATAGACATTTATTTTTGGGCTTTTAGCCTGAAAATTGCCCACTGGGAAGGACAAGGTCCTCTAGTAGCTCAACCAGGTAAATCACATGTCATCAGCGATTCCTGTTTTCCACAACATGGGTTCAAATCCAGCTCAAGATAAACCTCAAAGGCCATTCTCTCTCTCCCCCTGATTTTCTAGTCTCTCATTGATTACTGTCCAATAAAGCCAAAATCACCATCTACTCGGCAGCAGAAGAACAGGCCAAAGATCTAATAATAGTTGCACAATCAAGTTGTAGGAATGTTCTGAGGACTTGAGAGGAACTTATCATTATGACATCCAAGTAACACATTGCAACGTTTGTGACATTTATGGAATGTTCCTGAAATGTTCTTTAGTTATGTTGGAGTAACATTCCCCTATATATACACTCCAGAATGTTCCCAAAATAACGTTTTGTAATGATGTGGCAAGAATGTATGGGGAATGTTAGCAATGTACTCCAGTCTCACAGTAAGGGAACGTTAAATTCAAGTGTTAGATAAATCCAAAAGGAACGTTTCTACTAACATTACGAGAACATTCCCTTAATGTTACATAGAATGTTCCTGTAATGTGAAGGGGAAGTTCCACAAACAAGTTCAAGGAATGTTCTGAGGACTTCAGAGGAACACAACATTATGACATCCAGGGAAGACATTGCAACATTTGTGGGATGTTCCTGGAATGTTATTTTGTCATCTTGGAGTAACATTCTCCTATAAACCCAGAATGTTCAAAAAATAATGTTTTGTAATGATGTGGCAAGAATGTATGGGGAATGTTAGTAATGTACTCCGGTCTCACAGTAAGGGAACATTAAATCCAAGCATTAGAGAAACCCAAAGGGAACGTTTCGACTAACATTCCGAGAACACTCACTTAATGTTACATAGAATGTTCCTGTAATGTGAAGGGGAAGTTCGACAATCAAGTTTTAGGAATGTTCTGAGGACTTGAAAGGAACTCAACATTATGACATCCAGGGAACGCATTGCAACATTTGTGACATTTATGGGATGTTCCTGGAATGTTCTTTTGTTATTTTGGAGTAAAATTCCCCTATATATACACCCCAGAATGTTCCCAAAATAATGTTTTGTAATGACGTGGCAAGAATGTATGGGGAATGTTAGCAATGTACTCCAGTCTCACAGTAAGGGAACGTTAAATCCAAGCGTTAGAGAAACCAAAAGGGAACGTTTGGACTAACATTCATAGAATATTCCACTTATTTTACATAGAATGTTCCTGTAATATTTGTGGAATGTGAAGGGGAAGTTCCACAATCAAGTTTTAGGAATGTTCTGAGGACTTGAAGGGAACTAAACATTATGACATCCAGGGAACACATTGCAATGTCTGTGACATTTATGGGATGTTCCTGGAATGTTCTTTTGTGATCTTGGAGTAACATTCCCCTATACACCCCAGAATGTTCCCAATGTAATGTTCTGCAATGACATTACAGGGCTGTATAGGGAACATTCTTTAAAGATCCCAAACGTTCCTCGTTACCTGGGTGGATTAATTAATTTTCCATTTACCGTGAATTACAAATAAATCAAAGTTTTAGTCATATTTTTAAATTGATTGCGGTACATGTTTTTAATGGGGGTATTTTAGCCAACACGGTAGACCTAGGCCTACTAATGGTTTGTATGTCGGTAGCTGATCTAGCTATCATTAATTATAAAAACATTGCATTTGCAAGGTAGCTACAGTAGCCTAGTTCAAGCTTTAAAATACAACACTCGAAACACCACAGCAGTCAATGACCATTGTCACTAAGAAAATCAATAAATCTGCTGTCATGAAATCCATATAGCTCTCCCTTTGTGACTTTTACAAAACATCCGTATTGAACATTCTCATATAATTGGAATATCGATATTACATAAGTAAATAACGTTATAAACACTTAGGCTACTTAAATGGCCATGAAATTTACCGTCGTTAATGTTGCCTGCATGCTTGATAATGTCATTTAATAACGCGATGTTTGACTAGTAGGCTAACGTTGCAAAATGACAAGGCTGTAGGAAACCCTGAAAAGTGGCGAACTCTCTGTGCTGTATAGGTATGGTGCATGGCCTGCCAAGTTCCCCCCTTAAAATATACTTGTTTGCCACATTCTAGGAGTGCAGTGTATTGCCTACCTGTCTGACTTCCATTTTCTTGTGATAATGATTATGAGTTGCCAAGTAACTCTGAAGCAATCTATTGTTATCGCAGGATTATCGGTACAGCAGGGTTAATATTTAATTGCGACAAAGAAACTAGGGCAAAGTCTGAAGGCACCTATTAAGATCTACCATACAATCATTGGTCTTATTCATGATCAGTACAGTCGTCATCAGCTGCGGGGAGTCATATAGGCTACTGGGGTGTCACTCACAAAGTCCGGAGTAGAGTTGGAGAAGCCGCCATGAACAGCATACTGTTAGTTGTGTGGTCAGTAGGCTTATTTTTTTCCTACAAAACATCGGCGGACACCAAAGGCAAGTAACAAAACACACCTGTTTTGCATTCACAGTGCAAATAATTGCATGTGCACAATAGTGAATTTAAGAGCTATTGTCTGTGGTGACTAGGGTTGCCACACGTTCTGGTTTTCCCGGGATTGTTCTCGTTTTTGAGCGACTGTCCCCGAAAATGACTATTCTTTCCCGGGACACGAATTGTCCCGGTTTTTTGTGAAAATGTAGGCTACTTCTTCTAATTTAGAATGTCAGAGTTCCAAATAAAACCGGATTCTTCTACTGTTATTCTGTTTTTTCCTCTTTACGTTTAGACATCCAACCCCGTGTCTGTAATCAGGTAAAAATGAGTAAAACACAGCGACGATTGGCCATATGCCTAGCCTATACTTCTTTTTGTAGCAGAAATACGAACGTTTACCTTATCACCTAGCAACTGCTACACGGGCTGTCAGTCTGGCGCGTGCATTCACTTCAACGACCCCACCGTGGGAAAGTTCAGCTAGCTACT
Source organism: Synaphobranchus kaupii (assembly GCA_029718625.1). Lineage (NCBI taxonomy): Eukaryota > Metazoa > Chordata > Actinopteri > Anguilliformes > Synaphobranchidae > Synaphobranchus > Synaphobranchus kaupii. The sequence continues at coordinate 122,196,276 of CM056376.1, forward strand.
AGCCTAGAGGTAATCGCCTAATACTTCTGATTTATTTTTTATTTATTTTGTCGGTTTTATAAAATGGGGGGGAGAGACAGACGAGGAGGACGAGAGAACAAAATTAGACAAGCAACCAGCAGCAAAAAAAAACCGATATACAAGTATATGCACATCTCCCTGATTCCCCCTCTGGTTGCCACAAAGTGCATCAACGCAGTGGTGTAACGTCGGCTGTAAAATAGGCCTTCGGTAACTTTACCTTTATACGGATATTACTCTCAACCTGTTTATACTTATAGTTCTTAATTATCAATCAAGCAATTCAATAACTGAATAACAAACATCAATGAATACATCAAGTTTTTCTGTGCTAGTAGGCCTATTTTTCTTTGCGTCATAAAATGGGTAGCACTTAAATATATGTAGCGACGGCCTGCGCGTTGGAAAAAGTGGGGATTAGCCTACTTGTTTCTGTTTATTTAGATTCAGTAGCCTAACAATCAATCCATTAATTCTCTGAATAATCAAGACCAATTTGTAGCCTATAATGATTTAGAATAAATGATAACGACAAAGAGACAATTTAAGATTGTTTAACAAGGATAAGGCAATAATCTGAATGCGTTAAAGAATGTAATTTTTTTTTTCATTAACACTAAAATTAGTCAAAGCGATTTAAACATTAGAAAGCATAAATTTAAAGAGGACAACCTCTTAAGTGTCTCGAATCGTTGAGAGCAGCGCATAATACAGGCTAGAAATACTCATTTACGAAAATCTACGTTGAACATTTAAACATGGACTGGAGCATTTAAAATTCAGAATCTTCGCATGATAACACAACATCATAAATGTCGATATAAAAAAATGCAACACAAGTTTATGTTGCACAGAACAATAATGCTATCTCAAAATAACTTGGTAGCCTAATAATTTACTTCTTGTTCTTGGTTATTGAGTGAATCAATTATTTGATTGACAATCATGAAAAGTAAACGGAAACAGATTGAGAGTGATCATCCGTTAAAGGTAAGTTTACAGAAGGCCTAGTTCTACTCCCACGGTACGCCACTGGCTTACAACCAGCTAGGCTTGGCTACGTTTTTAGTTATCTCATTTAATCAATAAATGAGACTGCAGTCTTTCTACGAATGAAAATGAGGCGAGAAATATGTCTTACAATAGCTGGATTTTTACCTCATTTTAAACATGTTTCTATAACTAAGCAGCGTTCTATCCTTCAGAGTAGGGGTGCACAAAGTAATTTTTTAGCGATGGCCCAGGAATATCGATCCATACTTTTCGCGACCAAATTAACTCATTGTTCAACTGCTGACAATAGCCATGTTTTAATAGGCTACCTAAAAGCTAAACGAGAAACGCAGAAAAGTTGCTGAAATTAGCAGGCAATTCATCACAAAAAAGCATATAGTGAAAGTAACAAAATTTAAGGCTTTATCAATTAAGCATAATGGGAGAAAGTACTCAAAGCTGCGAGACGGAAAACCGTAGGATAAAACGGTTATTTTATTAATGTTACACTATATCATCAGTGCATCTCTTTCTGCTGGGATGTAGCCTACTTTATCCATTTTCCAGTGGAAAACTTAGAACAAATGTAGTTAATATATAGATTGTATGTCAAAAGCACAAAAGGACTGGATCGCAATGATTAGATAAAGCCGTTAATATTTTGTTGTAAGAGCACTATACAAGTAGCCTACCTAGCTAGCTTTGTGACACAGACGGCTGCTACTCTTTTCAGCTTTTTGGTGAACCAGTGCCATCTCCTGGAGTGCAGTAGGAATGACGCGCAAAAACAAGTTTAAATAAAGTAGGCTTTTACGCGATCATATGAAAGTATGAACAGTCAAAAATGTGTGAAATTTATTTTTTACAAATACAGTATAGCATTAACACTGGCGACTACCACTTTATATAGGCCTATTGCATTGGAATGTAGCCTGCACATTCGTGTACAGGAGAGCCAAGTTTGGGTCGCATATCAGTTTGTGCACCATTGCTTCAGAGCTGTGTAGCCTGTTTGAGATACAATGCGTGCTTCTGACGTTTGGACTGTGGTTTTGCTATACAAACCAATAGCTACAATCCAGGCAGCAACTTTTCCTGACAGTCCAGTGTATAAGCTTCCCCTGTGTCGTATGTCATCGCTTCGCGCGATGAATGATGGATATCCAAGTCCATTTCCTCGTTTGGCGAGTTTGCATCCGATGCATCCTCGACATTTGGGCCGGATCAAGTACATTTCCAGGATCTTTGAGCGTCCTCGCTTCTTTGCGTTCTTCGCTTTGGAACAGAACTTGGCTCATTATATGACGTCACCCTATTCACAAGAACGTGTTTCTGAAAGTGCCCTTTTGTCAGGACACTTGACACTGTGTGTCACAAGTCCGTACTTGTGCGGACTTGGTATTGAGAAACACCCAAGGTGTCCTTAAAGCTGGAGTACGCAACTTTTTCGAAGGTCACATTTGTTGTGAAAACATTTAAAAGGCATAACATCCCTTGGCACTGCCCACAGAGAAAGACACACCCCACCCCACTGCTTCTACAGACCCCACCTCTCTTCGATTGGTTTGCATCATGAGCCACTTTATTTTGAAAACAAAAATTCGGGCCGAATCACTGGTTTTAGAATGCAGAATTTGAGTGTATAAACACAGTGTATGGTGCTGGATTTATCACACAGTTTCTATGAGTGCTACCAACTGAGCATGACCATTTCTTAATATTTTTCCCAAAAAATGTGCATATAACCGTGAGATGATTTGGAAAGTAATGTAAAAATAAACCTCTTATCTTTCCAAGGAAACAAAAAAAATAATAATAATTTACGCTACTCGTCTTATTTTTAAGCAAAAGTCTTTATAAATTATTTTAATCCATTGGAATTGACAAAGTTAAATGCATGAAGTATTCATAAAGCTCCCTTCCTGTATGCAGACTACTTTATCATAACTTGGTGAACTTACCTGTTCAGGTTAGGTCTTGAAATCTACAAGTGTGTGGTTTTTGGAAATTACTGTATATATTGACAGGTCCGCTGGTGACCCTTCAATCTGGGAGTTTAAGAGGGAAGTATGTGAACGTGAAAGGTGTGGAGACTTTGGTGCACACCTATCTGAGTGTGCCATTTGCCCAGCCACCCATTGGGCCTCTGAGGCTGGCCCCACCACTGCCTGTAGAGCCATGGGAGGGAGAGCGGGATGCTACACAGAAGCCACTCATGTAAGACCAGCCAGATCACACAGTCTGATATTACTCAAAATAAGGAATCAATACTTTACTTCAGTATATACAGTACCAGTCAAAAGTTTGGACACACCTACTCATAGGTTTTTTTCTGTTATTTTTACTGTTTTCCACATTTTGGAATAGTAAAGACATCAAAACTATGATATAACACAAATTAAATTATGCAAAAACCAAAAAAGGGTTAAACAAATAAAAAAAAGTCTTATATTTTAGATTCTTCAAAGTAGCCACCCTTTGCCTTGATAACGGCTTTGCACATTCGTGCCATTCTCTCAAACAACTTCTGTGCTAAACAGGTATTCCACAGGTAAAAAGGTGATGCCATCATGACTGTATGAAAGGATATCAAAAGACTCCTGATATCTTATTTCCAGGTACTCTTAGAAGCGATACTATAACCTCTGCATTTTAATGGATCTCTATGGGAATTGGGGGGTGGGACTAGATTTAGCTTTAAATTACACTGGAACAGTGTGGAACACATGGTTGGCTAAATGGCTCTAAGCCATCAAGGGTCTGACGTATCAAACAAGCCTTAAACCATCACTCTGCTGCCAGATATGCAGTAGATATGGACGGATCACTTGAAGGGTTGTTTCTCCTGACAAATTTTCCTATTGAACTCTATGGAAAAATAAGTCAGGAGAAGAAACCCTTCAAGTTATCCATCCATATCTACTGTATTTCTGGCAGCAGAGTGATGGTTTAGTTGTTTGAGAGAATGGCAAGAATGTGCAAAGCCGTTATCAAGGCAAAGGTTGGCTACTTTGAAGAATGTTTAATATTTTTTTTATTTGTTTAACCCTTTTTTGGTTTTTGCATAATTTAATGTGTTATCTCATAGTTTTGATGTCTTTACTATTCCAAAATGTGGAAAACAGTAAAAATAACGGAAAAAAACCTTCTATGAGTGGGTGTGTCCAAACTTTTGACTGGTACTGTAGTTGTACAGCCATTATTCACTTCACACACTGCTATTACTTATTTCACAGATAGCGACATGACCATTATGCAACATACAGTAACAGCAATTGCTCTCGGAAATGTCGGATGGTAATTTGTCTCTGTCCTAAGCCATGTCCCTCTCAAACAGGCATTACTGACTGCCAGTCACATATTAATTCAGTCTCCTTTGTGCAGTTTACCACATGCCTAACGCATAAAAGTCCCATTTCTCTGGTTTCTCATTCCCAAGTTCATGAGACAAGTACTCAAGTCTTTCCTTACATGCTGTACCTGTGTCAAGAAACACTAACGGCTATTATCACAAAAAAATGATGTGTTCTAGGTGTCTACAAAACAGAGCGTTTGTGCTGGACTTACTTGAAAGGATTTCTATGCATATGGAGGTCCCTGGTGTTTCAGAAGACTGTCTCTACCTGGACATATATACACCTGCAACCTCAACAGTAGACTCTAAATTACCTGTGAGTCTAAATAATTCTCAGTGGCACAGTTTATGATGAAAATTTTAACGTATCTTTACTGATCTCAGGGCATGTTAAACATATGTCTGTATGTGCGTGTATATGTGTCTGTATTGATTCTAGCTCTTCCTCAGGTCATGGTGTGGATCCATGGTGGAGGTTTTGTGATGGGGTCATCATCACTTCAGGATGCTTCTCCATTAGCAGCCTATCAAGATGTGGTTGTTGTGGTGATTCAATACCGGTTAGGAATTCTGGGGTTCTTCAGGTAAGTGTGCACAGCCACATTTATTTTTTTAGGTTAGAGGACATTGCACTGAGTAGGGTGGGTCAGTCTTCACCGCAGTGAGTCAACAGAGTGGGCCTTTGGTCACGGCAATGAATGAACCGCAATTAATGTTTGTCTTGTGGTCACTAGTATGGTTCCTACATTCCCTACCTAGCACTGGGGATGAGCACGCCCCTGGAAACATTGGACTTCTGGACCAGGTGGCTGCACTGCATTGGGTGCAGAAAAACATCCACAGCTTTGGAGGAGATCCCGGATTAGTCACCATCTTCGGAGAGTCGGCGGGTGGAGTTAGCGTGTCGCTGCTGGTGTGAATCTGAATGACAAAAACTTCACTAACGTCACTAACACAAGAAAAACTGAGCAGACACATACAATTCATCTGAAGCATAGATGCAGGAAGACCATGTTGATCAAGAACGGGCTCTCCAGTTCAAATAGAAGTCTGGGGTCGATTGTTTTAAAGATGATGCTAAAGATGATGATTGTGTTAAAGATGATGCTTCAGAAATTATGTCCGTACACATCTCCAACAAGAAACTATTGCTAAATCTGCAACTTTGAAGGCATTTTGGAAATGCATATTTCCAAGAATGCATACCTATTTGTGCATCACATGGTAGCAGATGGACTACATGGCCAAAAGTATATGGACACATGCTCGTTCAACATCTCATTCCAGAATCATGGGCAATAATATGGGAGTTTCCCCCCCCCATTGCTACTATAACAGCATCCACTCTTCTGGGAAGGATGTTGTAATGTTGGAACATATCCGCTGCAGATCACCTTCATTTTACCTTGATACAACGTACCTCAAAAGGGTCCAATGTTTGCAGTGCTCAAAGCGCCAATAATTTACATTTGAATAAATCAACAGCAACTTTTCTTTCCAAATATAATGACATGGTATTCACAGACCTTGTTGAGGACAGTTATTTTTTTATTTTAGAAAACAACTTTCTACCAAAGTATGCCAACCGTATATCCTCGCAAAGTCTCAACCAAAGCACGCCAATGTTCTGGGTCTGAATGTTCATGAGTAATTGTGTCATTTTATTTGGAAAAATGTTGATGTTGATTTTTTCAAATGTGAATTATTGTCGCTTTGAGCGCAACAAACATTGGATCCATCGAGGTTTGTTGTATCGGTGAAATCAAGGTCAGCTGCAGTGGATATCTCTAAAACTAGTGAATTCTCATTTTTGGGTGAACTGCCCCTTTAATGAGGTCAGGCACTGATGTTGCGTGATTAAGCCTGGCTCACAGTCTGCGTTCAAATTGATCCCAATGGTGTTCGATGGGGTTGAGGTCAGGGCTCTGTGCAGGCCAGTCAAGTTCTTCCACACCGATCTTGACAAACCATTTCTGCATGGACCTTGCACAGGGGCATTGTCATGCTGAAACAGGAAATTGCTTTCCCAAAACTGTTGCCACAAAGTTGGAAGCACCGAATCATCTAGAACAGGGATGGGTAACTTTAGTGACCCCTGGGGCCATACAATTTATCAAGGTACTTTGTAGGGGCAGAAAGTCAGCACAAGCTTACCACACACACACACATGCACCCTAAACACACATACACTTACATACTGACAAAGTGCTTACAGTGCTGACAAAACTTCAGTTAAGAGCATAGAAACATAGCAAAGTAAGTTACAACGTATTGGTGGTCCATTGCTAAAATTCAGCTCGTCACTTATATTTTCATCACCGAAACCCTTGCCATTTGAACTGCGACGTGGACTTTTTTGCTTTTGCTACCTCAAGTACTACATGGTAAGATGCATTGATACTAGATGTTTGAGCAGTGGTGAATTTTGTGAATCAGTCCTATTGTATCTGAATTGTATCTTGACATCTGCCCTTGCTTCGCCCGTGTATTTGTCACTGAGGTGGCTGTGGTAGTATTGGTTCAAGTTGTATTCTTTCATTATGGAAACGAACTGTAAACATACCAGGCATCTGGTTTTTATGTCATTGCCGCCTTTAAATTCTATGATGAGATAATCGCTTTCCCACTTGTTCAGGAACCTTCCTTTTACTAATTTTGCCACTGAACGAATTAATTGACTGCCGTTGTGCTCCGGTGCTGATTTTCTATTTGCGGCTGTAGAAGCCTCTCAGCGAAGAGCTCCACCTGCTGTGCTGGTTAGCGCCAGTGTGCCTAGCGCTGTGTGCCTAGCGCTGACGCACATTGATCTGAATTTAATTAACGTTAATGTATTAATTGATTTTTAATTCAGACGGGGCAGCATGAGCCGGAGGAACCATCGGGTCGGGCCGCCAGTTCCTCATGCCTGATCTAGAATGTAATTGGATGCTTTAGCGTTAAGATTTTCCTTCACTGAAACTACGGGGCCTAGCCCAAACCATGAAAAATATCCCCAGACCAAGGGGTGTCCGGATACTTTTGGCCATATGGTGTATATACTGTATGCTTGCATGTTTGACTTTGTTTCCTGCACAACAGAATGTTAAGCTCTCCATTGTATTGTGTGTATGTGTGGGTGTTTGTGTGCGTGTGTGTGTTGTCTGCAGGCCCTCTCTCCCTTGTCCTCTGGACTGTTCCATCGAGCGATTGCACAGAGTGGAACTGCAATGATGAGTGGTCTCTTCAATCCCAACCACTTTCCAATGGCCCAAGTAATTCAACATGCAAATTACACATGCCACACTCTTTTTTCAGAAAAACAAACCATATCATAATGGTACACCATACCTGGTATAAAGGAAAACCTAATTCTTAATCTAATTTCCTTATATATCTCAAGATTAAGTATGTTGTGTACACAGAACAATCTGATTCCACAGTCCTCTACTTTTAATGACCACATAACATCCCAGTCTCTTGACTGTTTAAATCACTATGGCCCGACCTCGTTTTCGCATATTTACATGACACGCTGCTTTCCAACTGTTGACATCTAGACTTTGGGTAACATATCAGGCTGTGACATCACCACTTCCAAGACGATTGTGGACTGCTTGATGCAGCTGACTGAAGAGGAAATGCAAAAGCTTGTTGAAGAGGTAAGATGTTCTGAACACCTACTGACGGGAGATCCAGAAAGGTGTGGTGACCATATTGTTTGCACATGGATTTACCCATCCATGATGATAGTGTCCATGGAAAAAAATATAGCTTGCGACCAATCAACTTCAAGAAATTAGGTTTCCTAAATATTTATCAATATGTAACATTTCCTCATTAGTGATTGGCATAGAGTCACGTAACATGTAGATGGTAACACTTTATTTATCCTCATGTTAATCATAGAGTCTATTAGGCATTATTTCCTGATTGCATATAAGGAGAAAAACAGTTGATAGCTTGTCAAAAAATAAATGCTTTTAAGAAAATCTGATCAGAACAGGCCAAGGATTAGTTTAGAAGGCTTTTGCATTTGCATTTGAGCTTGCCAAAGTCAAACTTTCTTTCATTCCTTAAAATGTACACAAAATGTTCTCAGATGAGATTTCACTGTGGAGTTACTTGGAGCCTATTTTCTTGCTTTAGACCACATACACCAAATTCCCTTATAGTAAGCATCAAGCATCATAAAGCTGGCAGGTCATAAGAATACTTCTCATATTTTTAACGCCTGGTTTTTCAACCTTGATGGTAGCTTACTGTAGGGGGTCCCTGGCCAGCCTTAACATGCAATTGCTATATATAGATTTGGGGAAATATTTCAAAATATAAAACCTTTTTTTTAAATGTAACCCTTTTTAACTTATGATGGGGTTCCCCTGGATGCCTTGGAGCCTGGGTGGGGGTCCCTGGATCAGGAAAGGTTGAAACCCCTGATCTAACATATCCTTCATCACACACAAAAGATGTCTGGGCCAATCTAAAACCTACAGTAAAAAAACGAAAAAAACACTCGAAACCCCAGAAAAGTAACCTTAATTTTAAAGCAGAGTTCAGGGGTAATGGGTGTGCAAGTCATAATTTGTGTCAAATCACACTGCTGTTTGGACCAGAAACTGAGAATGTTTTATTCTAGAGTCATTCTCCCTGAGAATGTTTTCTTCTAGAGTCATTCTCCTCATTGGATCTGAAAGAGAGATGAGGAACTGACACACCTTGAATAAATAATGACAACTGCATGGAATAAAATGGCATTTCTGAAGAAATGAGTAATGTTCTCGGTTGTCTCCTTTTTGAAGGCACAAACTGTTCAATTTGTGGTGACAAACGACGGACACTTCCTCACAAAGATGATGGAGGAGTCTTTCCAAAATCATGAGATCCATAAGGTTCCGTTTATGACGGGTGTGACGAACCAGGAATGTGGCTGGCTGCTGCCGAACGTAAGACATCCGTAATAATCTCCTAAATCAAAGGTGCTCTGAGGTGCACTTCTGTGTATCATATTAGGGTTAATTGTACATTTTATTGAAGTTGGTGCTTGTTTACTCCATTTGATATTAGAATTGACTGTACTATTTGGTAAGGCTGTTTGTTGTAAATTTGAAAATGTCAATGTTAAATAAGACATTCTCCCATCCTCCACACCCCCCCCCCCCCCCCCCCCCCACCACCAACTCAACAACAGTTCTTGGCACCTCCAGGCTGGGAGGAAGGAATGGACCGGGACCAAGTCTTGTCCACCATGTCATTTTTTTACCACAAGGTGAGAGATCGGTGAAACTAGATAACATGAAATCAGAAGACACAACATGTATTAAGTTGTAAGCCTCTTCACTATGAGTGTTGCGGATTGTTGATGAAGATTGCATTGTCTTGTCAGAAAGCTAGAGGGATTCTTTTCAAGGTCTGCCAGTCTCAATGTTCTTTTTTTCTCCTGGTTAATTGAAGTGAGAAATTAAATAAAGTAGCCTTCCATGCGGGACTCTTGTCTTAGCCATCAGATCAGAGAATAAAGGAACTGGTTGCAGATGAGTACCTGGGCACTTCAGAAGATCGGCAGGCGATTCGGGACAGCGCCATGGAGATGATGGGAGACGTTATGTTTACAATTCCTGCAATCCAAACGGCCAATTTCCACAGAGGTGAGAACCACATGGTCAGAGGTCATCCTGATTCTACATTGCCACCATGTTTAAGAACTCTCTGTTGAAGAGATGAGACAATTGGGTATATTGAAATGCATACAGATATATTAGTAAAGAGTAGTACCTTTCAAATAATCATGAACAGGTTTAAATTCCCAAGGAAAAGTACAAAATTTGAAATATGAAAAGAAAGTAAAAACAAAAGCAAAAAAATAAACACACACCCGGACTTTGAACATACACCCCCAATACCCCTCACAGTTTAAACATTGTAAAAACTTCATACTGTACCCTTTGTGGCATGGAATCTTTCATATGAATATAAATATGAATGAGCTGAAATTTGAAATTGAAATGCCGTGGTTCCCAAATGGGTTAATGAGTGTAATAGCTACATGCATGTTGACAAGGATTTGAAATGAACAGAAAAGTCTCAAACCGTTTGAATTCTGGATAATAATTGTGCAGCTGTATGCTAAAATATTTTACACCTCTATTTTTGAAAATATACATATTTCCATATTTCAATTCAAATAGTTTATTGGATGAGTTGTATTCATATTAACAGTATTCCTCTACTATATCCCTCTTCAGTAGATGTTTTAAAATTTCTAAATATTGATAGGTTTCACCCCTAAAACGCCGAATTAAAACACAATGCACATGTATGACCTAAACAGCTAGAGTCGACAGTTTTATGAACTTCAATTTACCTCTGAAAACATGATCCGGCTCGTGCTTTAAGAGGTCTCTGCTGTCATGTCTGCCTACAGTGCACCTGTGTTAATACCCCTCCCTCTCTGACCCTTCCCCCAGACACGGGTGTGCCGGTCTACCTGTACGAGTTTCAGGAATCTTCCAGCGTGTTGCAGAAGAAGAGGCCCAGTTTTGTCAAATCAGATCACGCGGACGACATCATGTTCGTATTTGGTTTTTGCTTTGCAGACCTAAATGTCACCATCGAAGGGGACACGATGAAAGGTAACAAAAAAAATTATAATAATTTAAAATTTCGCAATGAATTCAGTTGCCATGGCATGTTGTGGCTGTGTTGGGACTGATTATTTTGAAATCGCACCGGGTACCATATTACGCCTCATCTCTCTCAGGCATGTGCACAGAGGAAGAACATGAGCTGTCCAGGACTGTGATGGCGTACTGGGCCAACTTCGCTCGCACTGGGTAGGTAGGGCCTATTAGGGAAACCCATTTCCTTTGTAGATGAGAGCCCTTTTCATAAGTAAAATACTCAATACTCAAATTTGGTCCTCCAGACCAGTAGTACTGATAGTTAATTGATCAATTAATGCCACTGTTTGTCCAGAGATTTAACTCACCTGATGCCCCAGGTTCAGTCCTTATTGGAGAGGAGTAATTAAAACCCACGGTTATTTTTTTGTTTAAACTCTATAAAATAACATCTTGCTACAGGTATCAAAAAAGCTTTTCGCAGCTTTTCCTGCTGTAAAAAAAACAAAAACAATTTGCACAGTGCAAATAAACAAAAGCCAACTTGTATACAAATTAAAACACCCATACTATTTCAGTGATATAAATATTATCCAAGTGTACGGGGGAGAAATTATTGATGATTCCGCATTTCTTGTGGCATCTCTTTGGATGTAGAGAATGACTTCAAGGTCATCACAAATGTTCTTCAGTGAATGACATACAATATGTATGCATCATTGAAGTTCTCAGGAGAGATATCATTCATCTGTCATAACTCCAGAGTTATGACCTCACATTTTTCCCACAACCTATGACAAACACAGCATATACATGTTTAAGTGATGGAATTCCATTATTGATGTAGTAATCATCGTGGCAGCGAATGTGATGATCAAAAACATGTATGTTTTTCCTTTAAAGGGGCACTTCACCCAAAAATGAAATTATACTGTGTATATCCGTGCTCAAACAAAGCACGGCAATATTCTGGGGCTTATGTCAACACAGTGCGCCTTAGAATACTGGGGTTCTTTGGTTAAGACTTTGCACGGATATACACAGTTGGCATACTTCAGTAGAAGGTAGTTTCTGGAAGAAAAAAAACATGCACAACAAGGTCTGTGGATGTTCTTAAGTAACCATGTCATTATATTTGGAAAGGGATTTTGCTGTTGATTTTTTTAAATGTACATTTTTTGGCGCTTTGGACACCACGAACTTTGGACGCGTTGAGATCTGTTCCGGGTGATATCATGGTGAGCTGCAGCAGATATCTCTAAAACTAGTGAAATCTCAGCTAAACTATCTGGATGGATAGATTGCACTCCGGGTATATAGAAACATATCTGAACGCCCCCTTCAGTAAATCTAGTTGATACTTTAAAGGTAGGTCATACCGTTGCTACCTAATTAGAGCACTGCGTTCCAAATGCTATATTACTGTAAATGAGAACACCTGGCAAAACTTTGAGATTCATGGATTTACAGTCAAGCAGCTGAATGTTTGAATCAGTTCCAATTGGCTTACACTTTAGTTTGTAAAAGCTTGTAAATAACAAACCGCAAGTAACTGTAGCTATTTGTATGTATAAATAAACCGGAAATGCCGATTTAAGGTAAAACAATAGGTGTTGTGCAATCACTCAAACCTACTTGTCTCACCCGATTTCGAAGTTTAAGGTCAACTGATGTGCGAACTCTGCAGTCCTGTAGCATGCCCTTTTACCTGTTGCTGCCCTTTGTTGACGGTTTTACGAGTTCAGCAATTACTAAAACTAACTCGTGAAGAAATATTGTAACACTTGCATATTTTTGTTAGTCAAAGTTGAATGAATGATAAATGGTATTGCGTCCACATATCTTGCTACTTTTGGTTGCTTTGAGTCCATGTCTCACTTGTGTTTGTATGGTGTGCCTGCTCCTCTTCTGCAGGTCCCCTAATGGAGCAGGGTTGGTTGATTGGCCGCGCTATGGCCCAGAGGAAGAGTTCCTGTCTCTGGGAATGAGGCAGCAGACGGGCAAGCGGCTGAAGGAGGAACGCTATGTTTTCCTGACCCAGACGTTGCAAGAGAAGATGCGCGCACAGGAGAAGCACAGCGAGCTGTAGAGAGCGCTAGTTCAAGCACCCCAAACTGCACCACTGATGTGTGTGTGTGTGTGTGTGTGTGTGTGTGTGTGTGTGTGTGTGTGTGTGCAGGTGTGTGCTTAATCATGGCTATCAGGCATATTACTGGAATGAAACATTCAATTAGCAAGAATACATAAACATTCTCCATAATATAGAAATACAAATATACTGCTCTGATATTTTCAGGATTAAACAAAAATAAGTTTCTGATATTGAATTGATAAATTAACCAATTGACATGTAAAAACTATTACTCATTTTAGAAGTATGAAATCTGGACAGAGAAAATATTCCATCTAAAATTTTATTAAATCGTCTTCATATCTGTAACTGTAAACTGAACCAAAACCTATGCAAATCTAATAAAACGGGCAAAAAACAATGTATATCAATTAAAAAAGTCCATGATTATCTTTGGATATTTGACTGTTTTTGAAGATTTTGTCTTAAATTAAATTAAAATGTCTTAAATTAGATGTTGCCTTAGTTTAGAATTCCTCTTATCTAATATCTGTAACACTAAAATTAACAAAATCCTATGTATATCTAATACAAATGGGTATTTGACCCATGTTTTACAGTGACACTGATGCAGTTTCATTCCTCAAAAAAACAGTTTGAAGCTCAAGTAACAAGTATCATAAAATGGGACTATAATGGGAGTGATAAAGAAAAACACTATCGGTACGATTTTCTTCTTCCCATTTTTCCTGCCAAACTGCCTGCCTCCATCGCGATGTTATCCAATGGTGAGAATTATTTTTTGAGGGTATGGTCCGTATACCTGCCCATCAAGCTTATCGTCCAATACAAACGCTTCATACTAATGTTTTTTAATGTTAATGTAGCTAATGGCTTCATGCTTTCCAAGAAGCTACTGTGGCCTAGAGGTTAGAACTGCAGTCTCTCACACAGGATTGTGGGTTCGAGCCCAGCAGGGCACATGCTTATTTTCCACAAAAACAAACTGTTAAGTACTTTTCATTTCTTAGACTGTTATTATTTTCACATTAACACATTAACGTATTTTTATTGCAAATTATGATTCATGGTTAGTCACTTAAAAAAAAACAAAAAAAACAATAGCCTCCGAATGTGGCTCTAGTCTACGCTACTCTGCTGATAATGTAGCTTACTACAAACACTTTTAATTATAATAATAATAATAAGAAGAAGAAGAAGAAGAAGAATCTCTGGTATGCACTTTCTTAGTAGTATCTATTGTTTTCTTTCTGGCTTCCTAGGAGCCAAGATTCCTAGGAAATATGCGTTGTCCAATTAAGCTTGTTCGCCAACGTTACTTCCTGCTTCTCGTCAGGAAGCAGATTCAAGCTAGGCTACTACGAAGCGAATCAACATGCATTATAGCCTACATTCATTGCACTACAGAAAACTAAACTAAACCTAGCTGTCCGGTACCAAAACATTTCCCGCAGGTAACGTTTTACACTACCGGGAAAAAAAACTCTGCTGTGCTTATAAACTCACTAGCTCGCTCGCTAGCTCGTAGCCCACACATGGAAGGTTGGAGTTACGCATCTGGCAATCCAGTGTTGAATAGCCTAACTCTGCTGTGCTTATGAACTCACTAGCTCGCTCGCTAGCTCATAGCCCACACATGGAAGGTTGGAGTTACGCATCCGGCAATCCAGTGTTGAATAGCCTAACGTTAAATGCATTTCATAGAATACTAATAGCCCTATTTTAAAGCTGTATTTCCATATTTTACTGATGCAAACTATTTAGGCTGTATGTCTTTCAGCTAGAATGTGTTTGCATCTAGCCCATTGTGCATGCATGTCTCCATATACACTTGGTTCATTCATTTACATGCTTCTTCATGATCCATAGCTCAGGTGGTGCTGTTCATTGTATTTCATTACATATTAAATACTGCTCATCTACAAACTCTTTTAATGTAATTGTGTGCTGTGTAATAGGATAACTGTTCTCATTCTTGTCAATAGAGGGCGTTATGCATAGGCGGCGAATGTATAAGGCTTGGAGAGGCTTAGCCTCCCCAAATGCCTAATAAATTAATTAAATACATTAAAATTGGCCGAGTATTCATTGACGAACGGACTTTTGGGTCTGGCCGATAGAGCCAACAAGCACAGCAAACAGCCAACAGCGCAGCGCTGCGCTTGTTACAATGTAACAAATGTATCATTTTGATCCAACCGTAGCACGTGCCACCAGCCCCCTGCGGTGACGTGCCGTCTAGACTTGGCTGCTAGCTAGCTAGCTTGTATGAAGGTGGAAGGGAGGGTGTGTGTGTGTGTGTGTGTGTGTGTGTGTGTGTGTGTGTGTGTGATCTCTGAAATACAATAAAATGTAATCTTGTCTATACATGAGTGTGTGTGTGATTTGCTACTTTTCGCCAATGCATAGGCTAGCCTACAAATTGCACATCTAGCAATAACGAAACTGAAATAGACTAAGGCGTATCTACCAATCTGTCTGCACAAATCAATGCATGCATAGGCTATAATAAACAAACGTTAAATGCAAGATGCATGATTTCTGCAGAATGATTGCACCCATCCACGTTGCTGTATTGTCTTGCACGACCACGTTGTTTAGCCTACTAGGCTACAGTATAGGCAGTGGCGGCTCCTGAGCTGAAAATTGGGGTAGCGGAAAACTTCCCTTTAAACTGATTATTGGTCTTAATAATTTTTTATTTAAGTTTCCTTGATTAACAATAGGCTACATCAGCGTTTAATTCACCAATTACTCAATGTCATCAAATGTAGCCGGTTCTCCTAAATTAGGCTATTAGGCAAGTAATAAAATTATTTTAACTTGCATCGCAAAATTGTGCACATTTTAATCAACATTATAATTGTGGATACATGTGCTCTTCGTTCTCCGCACTCTTAATTCCGAAAATATTAATGGAAATTAAACGATCTTAAAGCTCAGCTTTTGTTAGATTATTTTTTTTATTTAGCACAACCTGCACTGAGTATAGGTTACACATAGCTCACAGTGTCTGGAGTTATTTAATTAATAATGGATATTAGGAAGTTTTTCTCGGTCGCGGACAAAACGGAAAATTATGTTTCACCGGAGAAGACCGGGGAAGTGGCGGGGGCAGTTGCAATCGCCAGAGATTGTGTCCGAGAAGGACGAGGGGAGAGTTTTAAACCTGCCGCCGCCGTTACCCACATGCTACACGGAGACTGTGTCCGAGGACGAGGGGAGACCGCCGCCGCCTGCATGCACACCCTCAACGGACTGCACCGCTGCTAAAGTCCCCTCCGACCTGGGAAGGTTGTTGGTATTATTAATTAATGCTCAGGTTGGCTGCCATGCCACTTTGCCCTGTACCTCGGAAACTAATGGGTGCATTATACAGCCAGCAGTTGGATGCGCGTTGTGTGTGTGTGTGTGTGTGTGTGTGTGTGTGTGTGTGTGTGTGTGTGTGTGTGTGTGTGTGTGTGTGTGTGTGTGTGTGTGCGCGCGTGTGTGCGTTGGGAAGGGGGAGGGGGTTGTGGCTGTGTTTGGCAGTGCAGTCAAACGATCGTTCCTGTTTTTTTTGCTTAGACTACGAGCAGGCCTAGCTACTTCTAGGGACAATGATCTTGTGATCTGTGTGTTTTATGGCTGATTGTCAGTTTTGAGTTGGTGTAACTAGGCTACTTTTGATTGATCACTCACTGATGTGGTTGGTCTAAAATGGAATGTTGCATATCATAAGCAGACCGTTCTCACTCAGCATTTGATGGCAGTTGTTCAGTCGCAGTCTGTCCGTAATCTGTGATGTGTGTGTTGATGTAATGGACTACTCTCAGTGTGTAAATCAATGGAATAACTGAATCATTGTAAATTCCAATGTTTAACATAATCTGTTTATTAACTGAAGTACTTTAGATCGCCTTATAGGTTGCTATTACATTTGTGCATATTTGATCGTTTCTATATGCCCTAATTTATACCAGTTTCAAGGCAGAAAACCCACTACACTTCCGCGACGCTCCTAGGCCTCTCAATAGAGGGAAAGTGATACATTTCGGATACAAATGTAGCAGCGCCACGTCCACGCTCGCATTCCAAAACTGCAACATTGTATCGCTCTCCCAATTCAAGCGCAAAATTATCACTGAAACTCTCCTTGCAAGCGACTCACTGTCATGCTAAATCATAGTTTTCTGAGCACTTTTTCCAGCACATACCTACAGCGTCAGCATGAAGTGCTGTAATTTTATGACACATGAACCCGCGATAAAAACAAAAAAAATTTAAATCCCGTCTCACTGGCCCCCCTCTCACGCAGTTTCCCTTTAAAAAGTAATTAGAATTCACTTATTTCAAAGCTGTTCTGTAAAAAAATCGCTGAAACGGAAGGAGGAGCACAGCCCCCCCATAACGTCCTAGCCTTCCCTAACGAAAAAATCACCCGCCGCCTATGGCGTTATGGTTACGTAAATGTCTGCATACATTTCTTTGGAATGCATGTTTCTCTCCGTGTTTATCTTCATGCATTATTCATCATTAGTTAGTTATAAAAAATAAGTGATATCAGATCAAAAACGCCTACGACGTAAAAAAAAAGCCAAGTTACTCACGCATAGCCTACATAGCGCTGTCTATAAGTTCTTAATTCCAACTTGCAAAAACTAGGCCTGCATTTAAAAGTCTTTATCAAAATGTGGCCAAGTTACAACTAACAATATTGCCTATCGTAGCTCACACTAAATAAACTAACTCTATTCCAAAGCAATGTGATCCAAACTTTGCTAAATTATTTAATGCAACTTGGCCCTGTGTTTCTTCATCTTACCATCTCAAGAGAATGCGGTCAATGAAACTGTATGTGCCACATCAAACTGCAAAATGAAAATAATTTATAGTGGATTCAGATGTGTTGCACTTAGAAATTAAACAGACAAATTACTACACTATAGGGCATGTTTGAACAATTGTCTGAATCCACTGCTTTGGGTCTATGAAAAGCACAAAATGAATAAAATGTATTATTATCATTATTATGTATTGATTTATTTATTTGGATTTCTATCAAAACCTGTGTGGTCCTACAGAGCATAGATATCCTTGTGTTCACAAAATTATGTTTGCAAATATCATAAATACTGTTATGTTAAAGAAATTGGTAATATTACCCACAAACATGTCTGGATACGTTTGTAAAAATGCTATATGTAGGCTATTTTCTAGGTAAAAATATTACTAATTTTTATCTATATTTATTCATCACCCCTTTCTCTATTGGACATGATGTTTCTTCATGTAAATGTCTGTTTGTGAATTGTAAATAATTCTGTAGCAGCAGTTAACATTTTAAAACCTGTACATTTTCTAAAGTAAACTTGCCAACAAAGTACAACCATATCCTTTCTGGAGGGTAATTATTCAACTGTTAAAAACATTCATTGAAATCATATGTTGTTCCATGAGGCACAATCTCTTCACATGCAAAGATGAAGAAACACAGGACCAAGCTGCATTAAGTAATTTAGGAAACTTTGGATAGCGTTGCTTTGGAATAGAGCTAGTTTATTTAGTGTGAGCTACGATAGGCAATATTGTTAGTTGTAACTTGGTCACATTTTGATATCAAGACTTTTAAAGGCAGGCCTAGTTTTTGCAAGTTGGAATTAAGAACTTATAGACAGCGCTATGTAGACTATGCGTGAATAACTTGGCTTTTTTTTAACGTCATAGACGTTTTTGACCAGATATTCTTTTTCCATAAGGGGAGCCAGGTTGGGAGTTTAGCCAGGACACCAGGGAAACCCCTACTCTTTGTGATGTGTCATGGGATCTTTAATGACCACAGTGGTAGTCAGGACCTCAGTTTAACGTCTCATCCGAAAGACGACATCTCCTACAGCAGTGTACCCATAACTGCACTGGGGCATTGGGGTTTATTTAACCAGAGGGAAGATTGACCCCTACTTGCCCACCAACACCACTTCCAGCAGCAACTTAGTTTTCCCAGGAGGTCTCCCATCCAAGTACTACTAACAAGCCCACACCTGCTTAACTTCAGCCATTCAGCAAGAGCAGATTGCATGGTGGTATGGTGCTGTTTAAGAGCAAGAGTTTTCAAACTTGGCCCTGGGAAACCTCAGTTTATGCTGGCTTTCATACCAACTGCAATTGTAATCCCTGGATTGCAATGAACTGTTAATTGTTCTTAAAGTGCTTTCAATGTCGATTGAGAGATGATTTCCTCTTAAATCACATTGTCAGAAATAGCTATGCATGCCATTAAGAATAAAAGTCCCATATTCACATCCCTGAACTTTCACTCAGATAAATACTGTTTTCTGCCATGTTCATTATAGAAAATGATTCCTTTGGAATAGGGGTGTCCAATATTATCCTAAAATGTGACGGTGGGGAATGGGTCAGAGGACCAGGCGCGACGTAAGGGGTTCTAAAAGCTACCCACTAACGTGCGATCACCACAAGTTGGGGGAAGAAGAAAGAATAAACAAAAATGGAAAACTCCTGCCGTAAAGCCCAACAAATAACCAAGAAAAGAGAATGAACAGACTCGAAGACTCGAGCAGTGAATAGAAAGTAAAGGAAATGCCTCTAGCTCAATAAACTATCAATGAGCTAAATAAAGAGGCGATAAAGGAAAGGTAACAAGGATTTACGGTCTAAATGAGGACAGGAAAGAAAACCAAAGCAAGAAACAGTGCAAACGAGAAAAAAAATTCTTAATAAGAATCATCTAACGCACGTCAAAGGCAAGTCCTGCATTACTTTTTAACAGATCGGCTTTAAAAGCAAAGTGGCCGCTTTGTTCCTATACCGATACCTGGCTTACCAAGGTAAAGACTGACACAAAAGCCCAGAACAAAGGGAACGTTGAGCTTTTGTAGAGGGTAAGCACCTGCAACTAATAATCATGATTAGTCCCAGAGAGGGGAAGAAAATGACCGGAGCGCCCTCATGCGGCCAAACGAGGTAACACCCACAAAAGGGGCAAAGCCAGCAGCAAAACCATGACATGAAAGGACTGTTGTGGATGCAGGTTTTTGTTTTAGCCCAGCACACCTGATATATATCAAGGTCTTGATTGAACACCATGATTGGTTGATTAGTTGAATCAGTTGTTGTATAAAACAAAAACCTGCATCCACACTGGCCCTTTTTGGATTAGATTGGACACCCCTATTTTAGAATGCTAAATTGTTTTACAATTGATTAAATTACAGACTGACAGGTGGAATAATGTCTTAATTTCTATAAACTGGGGACACCTAGTCAATGAAAAGCATCTTACATCAAACTTAAACTGGGTTAAGATAAGTCTTAAGGAAGAATTCTGATGGAACTTAAAAATCTGTTTTCATTGCTCAAGAGATTGGCCGTTACAAAAACCAGTGTACACAGGGAACCATTTTTGAAAACCCCTGCAATTTGAGATTTCCTATGTGGTTTCAGAGTTATATTGCACAAGGCAGAAAAAAATGAACTAATACCCCTTGGAAAAAAAATAAGATGAAAAGGCTTACTCTGATCCAATTTGCCTTTCTGTCTGTCATGCTTTTAGCCGTGGTGGCATGGTCTATTGTGTGAACACATCAGAAAAACCTGAATATTCCAAATTCATGTTTTTCATTGCTAAGTATTACATTCTCTGGTGCAAAACAAGTCATACAATATGGATTTGTTGTATTTTATTCCTGTATTCAATAGAATGAACAATGTGCCAAACTCTGATTTTCAAAATACATAAATCAAGTACCAACCCAACAAAAGGCCTCTCTCTCAAAGGTCTGGTCAGGTGATTTCCCAGACTACATTGGTGAAACTGCCCTGTTTCTTCAGTGGTAATACACTCCTCAAGATTGTAGAACCCGCACAGCTAGACCAATGAGGGAATAGCTGGAGGGGAAGGAGTAAATATGTTTGTCCTCTGCTGTTGTGATGTAAATAAAAAGAGTTCAGTGATTTATCCGCCGGTCATGAATAGATTACAAGTACATTTAAGAATATACTGAGTCCGTCGCCACGAGTCAGATATGAATGCGCTGCTCCATATCCCGCTTAATACAGGCCTGAAACGGATCAGTACGATTCTTATTATTCTCTATTGCCAAATCTCAGTTCGGTGGAGAACACAGAGGTTGGGGGTCTGACCGCCACAATTACATGTATTATATTTTACATAGATAGTTGCGAGTCCAGGTCAGCGTGCACTCAAAGGGCTCCTTAAGGCTAATTTGACAAGAACCGACGTAGAACGTCCATGGGCTCTCTTCACGTCAAATTCCCAGAGCCGTGCATCAGCCAATCCTGTTAATGACAGACCGCGGTCGCCTACCCAACTTGGGAACTCCACATACTGTACCCCGCCACTGATCAGTTGGTCATTGGTCAGAATTGTTCCCCTGAGTATTCAGTCGTAACTTAGGCTGAAAAAGGTAGAAAATGGATTCGAGTCATGGAGACCACGCAAGTTAAAATAATAAGAATTTATTCACAGGCAGGTAGGTCATTATCTTAAAATTAGGTCAATTACAAAACATAGAAAATAAGAAAAGAAACACAGAGTAAATATCTTACCCGGCCTGCTTCAGCTACACACACATACATACATAATCTGCACGGTGTGGGAGATCGGTTACGATTCTCCCTACACAAACACATAGAGTATGCACACAATCTGCACGGTGTGGGAGATCGGTTACGATTCTCCCAGATAGGTTTGTCTCCCTGTCTTTTAAGCCAAATCCTGCGCTTGCACCAGGCGGCAGTGCCATAAATTAACCTGGAGGTGTGGTCGAATCGGGAATCTACATCCCCACCGTTGCTGAGTAGGGTGAAGGGAAAAGGAGTTGATTACCAGAGAGTACATTCCAGTGTTACAGTTTTACAGAGTTATTGGAACTATGTTTTACTAAATTCCATTTGTTATGCAATGTATCTCATTTGATTCCTTGATTTTACTGGATTACATCCATACCAAACAGCTTACCATTATGATTATTATTAACAGATTAAATATTATTATGTTGCAGTTGTCATGAAAATTCCCTTCTGATGAACCATTTTACATGCAATTCCTGTTACTACTACATAAGACATAATGTAACAATATAAGAATCACATGTGCAATGTTTGTAAG
The DNA here is from genome assembly GCA_029718625.1 of Synaphobranchus kaupii. Lineage (NCBI taxonomy): Eukaryota > Metazoa > Chordata > Actinopteri > Anguilliformes > Synaphobranchidae > Synaphobranchus > Synaphobranchus kaupii. The sequence goes on from CM056376.1 coordinate 122,218,463, forward strand.
TTTTACAGGGTCTGTTGACCATTTAAACTGAGTCTTAATCCAGGAGAGAAGGGGGGTGCAATGAACTGAGGTGTCAGCCTGAGAGACGGGACAGATCCCAGATGTATTGTTTTGGCCAGGGGCTTAATGGCCTCTTCTGCCATAAGTGCCCCTAGAACACACAAACACACCCATGACCAAACAGTCCAACTTCCTCTTATCACAGTCCCTTCCAGGTGAGAACATCCTTGAGAACAGATGGGCTGAAAAATCCAAAGCAAGTCAGAGTTGTATTGTTTCAATACAAGGCCCTCTGGTCCTTTGAAGTTTCTTCACACATGGCAGCCTTTCCCACATTGACTCCCCTCTTACAAGATCTACTTGTAAATCAGTGTATATAGAAGCAACAAATATACTTATTTTGAAAGAACTTTCATTTGCATCACAATTTATCTGTGTGTGTTTTATGATTTCACTTCCAGAAATTAAACTCCCAGCATTGTCTAATTCAAATCTGATCATAATCAGTAGTCATATGGACATTACACATTGTTGGAACCCTTTTTACATATACAGTGAGCACCATAATTCATTGAATATTGACACATTTTTGTTATTTTGGTTCTGTACTCTAGCACTTTGAGTTTGAAAGGATACAGCTTTAATTTAGGGTATTTACATCCATATTGGATGAACCGTTTAGAAATTATAGAATCTTTTGTACATAATCCCCCCCATTTTCGGGCATCAAAAAATATTGTACAATTTAACATAATGTAGAATAAAGTAAATATTTTTAATATTTGCTCGCATATCCTCTGCATGCCATGACTTCCTGATGTCTGTGACCCAACAATATCAAAAGACTCTTGATATCTTATTTTCTGGTACTCCTAAAATGCTATATTACTACAATACTATACAATACTCCTACAATACTATAACCTCTCTGCATTTGAATGGATCTCTATGGGAATTGGGGGGTCGGACTAGATTTAGCTGTAAATTACACTGGAACAGTATGGAACACATGGTTGGCTAAATGGCTCTAAGTTATCAAGGCTCTGATGTATAAAACAAGCCTTAAACCATCACTCTGCTGCCAGATATAATAATAATACCTTGCATTTATATAGCGCCTTTCTATACTCAAATACTCAAACCGCTTACAGTGATGAGGGGGAAACTCACCTCTAGCACCACCAATGTGTAGCACCCATCTGGGTGATGCAGCGGCAGCCATTTTGCACCAGAATGCTCACCACACATCAGCTGAGGTGGAGAGGGAGAGAATGATTATTAGCCAATTTAAACTGGGGGATGATTAGGTGGCAGATTGAAAGAGCCAGGTTGGGAATTTAGCCAGGACACCGGGGAAACCCCTACTCTTTGCGATAAGTGTGATGGGATCTTTAATGACCACAGTGAGTCAGGACTCACTGCACTGGGGCATTGGGATTTATTTAACCAGAGAGAAGATTGCCCCCTACTGGTCCACCAACGCCACTTCCAGCAGCAACTTCCCATCCAAGTACTAACCAAGCCCACACCTGCTTAGCAGCAGCAATTCAGCAGGAGCAGATTGCATGGTGGTATGGCTGCTGGCTAAGTATGCAGTAGATATGGATGGATAACTTGAAGGGTTTCTTCTCCTGACTTAGACTGAGTCCAATAGGAAAATTTGTCAGGAGAAACGACCCTTAAAGTGATCCATCCATATCTACTGCATATCTGGCAGCAGAATGATGGTTAAAGCTTGTTTGATATGTCAGACCCAAATTAAAGCTGACAGTCTGCACTTCAACCTCATTGTCATTGTATCCTTTCAAACTCAAAGTGCTAGAGTACAGAACCAAAATAACAAAAAATGTGTCACTGTCCAATGAATTATGGTGCTCACTGTATTATATATTGCTATTTATTTGTCTGTTTGAATTTGATGTCATTCACTTTTTGAACACTGGGTGGTGCATTGAGCCAGGTAGATCTACACGTAGGTAAGGCAGATCTACACAAGAAAGGGGTGTTGATTGATGGGGGAAGCAAACAGTTTTTTCACTGTGCAGGGTCATGTGTTGCCTGTTTCCTGCAAATGCTGGTGAATATACTGCCTGGATTGAAACATACTCACAATGGTGAAAGTTTGGACATTGTTTTTTGTTTATAATACATGTGAGGACACTTCCCAGGCTTATTTGGCTGAAAGAAAGTCATTAGAAACATAAAACAATTTACCACTTTGAACATGCTATGCTGGTTTGTGAGTACCTCGAGTGAGTACCTCGAGTTTCCACAACCCCACACAGTAGGTGGCAATACAAATCTTGGTTTGAAAATCTGCTTGAAATTCCACCAGTAAATACACCAAAATGGAAAATGACTTGCTAACATTACTTGCTAACTTCAGAGATACTGTAAAATGAGGAGATACATCAACAGGAGCAGACAGAATGTATGATGGCATAATGCCATTCAGTAGTGCTAGATTAGCATTTTACGGCATCTGTTGCACTTTGCGGCTCAGGTCCTACAGATAAAATGAGATGCCATATGTTATGATCTTTTGTTGTAAAAATGTTTCAGTAAATATTAGTTGTCACACCTCATTGAAGAAGTTTTTTTATGCAGTTTTTTTAGAGTGATGGTTTAAGGCTTGTTTGATATTACATTACATTACAGGTAGATATGTCAGACCCTTGATGACTTAGTCATTTAGCCAACCATGTGTTCCATAAATTTTGCTATAGTTTTATTATAGACAGTGCTTTGTATAAGTGAGTAACTTGGGATTTTTGTATGTTGAAAACTTTTTTTGTTCAGATATCATTTCTTTTTGTACTGTGTTTCTAATTAGTAGACTAACTGATAGTGATAATGCATATTCATTTATGAACCATAAGATAATTCCGTCTAAAGAGATGCATACACATATGCAAACACACATACATTCTTGCTCAAAGAAACACATAGGCCTGGATTCATTAATTTTCCCTTTACCGTGAATTACAAATAAATCAAAGTTTTAGTCATATTTTTTAATTGATTGCGGTACATGTTTTTAATGGGGGTATTTTAGCCAACACGGTAGACCTAGGCCTACTAATGGTTTGTATGTCGGTAGCTGATCTAGCTAACATTAATTATAAAAACATTACATTTGCAAGGTAGCTACAGTAGCCTAGTTCAAGCTTTAAAATACAACACTCGAAACACCACAGCGGTCAATGACCATTGTCACTAAGCAAATCAATAAATCTGCTGTCATGAAATCCATATAGCTCTCCCTTTGTGACTTTTACAAAACATCCGTATTGAACATTCTCATATAATTGGAATATCAATATTGCATAAGTAAATAACGTTATAAACACTTAGGCTACTTAAATGGCCATGAAATTTACCGTCGTTAATGTTGCCTGCATGCTTGATAATGTCATTTAATAACGCGATGTTTGACTAGTAACGTTGCAAAATGACAAGGCTGTAGGAAACCCTGAAAAGTGGCGAACTCTCTGTGCTGTATAGGTATGGTGTATGGCCTGCCAAGTTCCCCCCTTAAAATATACTTGTTTGCCTCATTCTAGGAGTGCAGTGTATTGCCTACCTATCTGACTTCCATTTTCTTGTGATAATGATTATGAGTTGCCAAGTAGGGTAGGCTAACTCTGAAGCAATCTATTGTTATCGCAGGCTTATCGGTACATCAGGGTTAATATTTAATTGCGACAAAACTAGAGCAAAGTCTGAAGGCACCTATAAGATCTACCATAAAATCATCGGTCTTATTCATGATCAGTACAATCGTCATCAGCTGCGGGGAGTCATATACTGGGGTGTCACTCACAAAGTCCGGAGTAGAGTTGGAGAAGCCGCCATGAACAGCATACCGTTAGTCGTGTGGTCAGTAGGCTTATTTTTTTCCTACAAAACATCGGCGGACACCAAAGGCAAGTAACAAAACACACCTGTTTTGCATTCACAGTGCAAATAATTTCATGTGCACAATAGTGGATTTAAGAGCTAGGCTATTGTCTGTGGTGACTAGGGTTGCCACACGTTCTGGTTTTCCCGGGATTGTTCGCTTTTTTGAGCGACTGCCCCCGAAAATGACTATTCTTTCCCGGGACACGAATTGTCCCGGTTTTTTGTGAAAATGTAGCCTACTTCTTCTAATTTAGAATGTCAGAGTTCCAAATAAAACCGGATTCTTCTACTGCTATTCTGTTTTTTCCTCTTTACGTTTAGACATCCAATCCCGTGTCTGTAATCAGGTAAAATGAGTAAAACACAGCGACCATTGGCCATATGCCTATACTTCTTTTTATTTGGTAGCAGAAATACGAACGTTTACCTTATCACCTAGCAACTGCTGCACGGGCTGTCAGTCTGGCGCTGCATTCACTTCAACGACCCCACCGTGGGAAAGTTCAGCTAGCTACTAACCTAGAGGTAATCGCCTAATACTTCTGATTTATTTTTTATTTATTTTGTCGGTTTTATAAAATGGGGGGAGAGACGGACGAGGAGGACGAGAGAACAAAATCAGACAAGCAACCAGCAGCAAAAAAAAAAACGATATACAAGTATATGCACATCTCCCTGATTCCACCTCTGGTTGCCAGAGAGTGCATCTACGTCAGGACAAATAGAGGTAAGACGAGGCAATAGGGAGTCCTACAACTGTTAACATAGTATATTTGCAAATGTTTAACGCCCCGCGTCGCGCGTCAAATGTCCCGGTTTTTCACAAATCAAATGTGGCAACCCTAGTGGTGACCCAGTGGTTACCAACCAGACATATATTCATTAAAAATTGTAAACGGAAAACTCAAACTTACGGTGTTAGGTTTTGCTGTTGACAAATCGTTTCCAATTTCGGTTTTTTACAGGTGTTTTCCGCCTCTTATTATGCAGTTATTTCAGAGTCCCATTTTGATAACCTATAGCCTGATGTGGACAGTTAAAAGTAAAAAAATATATGTTGGTCGTTGTCTTGGGATGACGCGTAGGCTACTAAACCGCATTTCCAATACGATGGGGAAAATTAAACGAACCTATCCTTACATGTTGCCAATTTATGGAATTTCACAGGATCAACACGCGATTAATCAGCGTTGTGTCGAATTAATTTCTTCTCGGATTTCTGTCCCCCCTGCCTAGGCTGTAGTGTCACTGTTCTGTGTCTTAAACAAACATCGCAGTTCGCTTCAAATAATGCTCGTGCCCACTTGAGTTTATACTGATTTGTGTTTGCACATGGAGCTGCCATCCTACCTACTACGGGACTCGAGTAGCTAGTCTAGATCAGTGGTTCCCAAACTCGGTCCTCGGGGACCACTGTGTATGCTGGTTTTCGTTCCAACCACAATTGCAATCCCAAAATTCTAACAAGCTGTTAATTTTTCTTAATTAGTTGCTTTTCATGTTTAGAGGGATTAGCCTATTTACCCTCTTAAGCCACATCATGTCAGAAATAGCTAAGCATGCCATGAAGAATAAAATGCCTGTGTTCCTACTGTGCTTATTGGGCTATATTGCAAATAGGTAACATTTTTTTTAAATGATCAAATTAAAGACTGGGGTGAATCAATTGGCTCCTAATTAGGTAGTTGAACACGTGTGTGTTTAAGTTCCCTCATCATTTGTTTCTTAAATGTATTAACACAATGCAGGTTTGGAACATTATCATTCTCTTTGTCTTTTCTTCATTATTTATCAAATGGTTCGTTTTAGTGGCCATGTGTCCACAATTTCACCAATTAGGAGCATATTGATTCACCTCAGTCTTTAATTTTAATCAGTTAAAAATGTTTTTTTTTTTGCCCCTCTTTTTGTAATTATTTGCAATATAGCACAATAAACAATGAGAATATTGGACTTTTATTTTTCATGACATGCATAGCTATTGCTAACATAATGTGCCTTAAGAAGGTAAATAATCCCTCTAAATATGACAAACACCTAATTAAGAACAATTGACAGCTTGTTACAATTCCGGGATTGCAATTGTGGTTGGAACGAAAACCAGCATACACAGTGGTCCCCGAGGACCGAGTTTGGGAACCACTGGTCTAGATTACATTACAGTGCCCCACCAGACGTAGGGGTGGGTATCGTTTCAATTTTATCGATTCCGATTCTGCTTATCGAATCCGGTTCTTATCGAATCTCGGTTCCGATTCCAATATTTTTTGGAGAGAAAAAAAGAACACATTTCAAGAACAAAAATTAGCCACCTTTATTCTTGGAACATTTAGGCTATAATCAACTGTCTGTGACAGGAAGGTTTCTTTTTCCCTTCATTTATAAAAATAAATATTACTTTCTTATAAGGAATAATCAACAAAAACTATTACAAACCAAAACTATTTAAATAAATAATGGAGAAATATAACAAAACAATAATATGATACACCATCACCTCGATTACTCGCGGCTGTTGGGATCCATCAAAAAAGCGCGAGTTAACGAGGTGGGCGACTTTTCGAAAATAAATGTAATTACCGCAAATTAAAGGCTGAGGAATAAAAACGTCATTAAAAAGTCTATTTTAAAGATGTATGGAATGCAGCACACGCGGTTTCTTTGCAAATTATGTATTATAAACCAAATTGACAGAATTAATGGAGCAGTGTTTTTTTTTTCTCTCAACCCGACTTGATCAAATGAGTCAAATGAAAGTCCGAAGTTCTCTTGTCCGAGAAAGCACGCTGTATCCACTATCGATTGACAACGCAAACAGGTGACTTACTATTGAGACCAATCTTCCGGCGTGCGCTGCGTGCTATTGATCTCAAAGCTGCATGCATGCCAAGCTTGTGAGAAACTAGTTAACGTTACGGTCGCGTCTATTCTGTTCAATAGCATCAGTAATATCACAGTACAGATATTCAATGCATTGATAAATTGGGAGCCAACTGCACAATCGCGAGTTATCCGCGTGACTTATCGAGGGGGAGGATTCACGCCATGTTGTAGGTGCTTCCTCCCTTGCACGAAATAACCTTACTGCAGGTGTTGCATTTTGCCGTGTTGCTATCTTTTTTAGTGAAGCTAAGCCAAACTTTCGAACGTTTGCTGCGGTCAGCCATGACGGTCGATCCAGAATGTAAACAGTAGCAATGTGCTTTGCTAAGTCGCTGACGTAATGCGTAACAAATGATGTGACGTTAGGTCCACGTAGCAGGTCCTGGCAGATAAGTGAAACTTATGGACTGTAAAAAGCTCACTGCAGTTCACTCGGGAGCGCGACTGAAATGTATGCAACAGTTAGGAACCGAGAAGCAGAATCGAAATCCACGGTTCTTGGAAATTTGTTAGCGGTTCCAACTTGGAACCGGTTCTTGATACCCAACCCTAACCAGACGTGAACCTGAACGTTGTGGCAAAATGTATTTTATATTTAGTACAAAACAGTGATTCAATCAGCGCTGGATTGATAATCTGGCATACCGGGCATTTTCCCGGTGGGCCGACGCACATTGGGGCCGATATAATTAAATGTTATTGGCCCAATAACATCTCTTACTAGGCCCCACCCCTCCCCCTCTGTCCTCTGTTTCTCGAGTCAGATGCCGTGGCTCAGAGCCAAAGCCCTGGCTCTGTCCCAGTCCAGCCCTGGATTCAATCGTGAAATTGGCGTGTATAAATAAAATAAACTTGACTCACACTCCTTATAGTGCTGTTTTTGAGTAGTTTCCTTTGTGTGTGTGTGCTCACACTGTGGACTGCGCTCCCTGTCCTATGTCTCTGCTGTGGGGCAGCGGAGCACTCTGCCACATCCGTTGCTATGGAAACAACGTGAGCGTGATCTGCTTAAGCAGGGAAAACCTGCCGCAAATTATATTGGGCGGAGGGGCAGAAATGTTTTTGCCCCTACTAATTCTGCCTAGCAACAGGTGGCGAAAAAATAATAAACGTTAAGTTAATGTCGTTAACGTGGGCTGACGTGTCAGGAAATAAACATAAACAAAGCCAATTCAGTGTGTGTGTATCGCTAATGCTAGCCAGCTAAAGTTTTCCATTAGTTTGATTTTATTTTGTCATAGGTGTCAAGTTTGCCTATATAAAATTGATTTTTCCAACTTTTCGAAGGTATGCAGGCGTATAAGGTTATGATACAGGAAATCTAGTTAACACATTTTTAAAAACGTTTTTAAACATAATTAATTTAATCGCTGCAATCACATTTTCTTTCTCCCTCTCTCTGATATTCTCTTGATTTCTGAGGCCGTGGGAAAAGCAAGTAGCGCATCAGGACTGTAGATCTAAAAGTACGCTTTATGACAACGAAGCACCTTGCTGAATTTGTTACACACTCATTATTATGTGAAAAGCTAAATACATGAATATATTAAATAAACTTGAATCAGACAAATAACTGGTGGCTAGTGATTTTAATAGATAATGTTTTATACGGTTTTTGGTGAATTTATAGTTTTGCAGGCGTGACAAGAGCAGCTCTCTCTAGAGGTTGACACCTATGTTTTACCTTTTTGAAGTTTCTTTAAGTTCAAGTATGAATGTTTCTATTAAATGTTTGCATATTTATTTGACATTTAGGCTATCTGATAATTCTCGTTATTATAATATGCCGTTGGCATGCTTTGCGTTTTTTGTATTTTAGCTAGGCTATAATTGCATTAGTTCTCGATAAACTTGATCAAACTTGTTTTCACTTTCCTACAAGTTAACAACGTGTCATATGCTTGTATTTACGGTTTTGATAAAGCTTGCAAGTTATTGAAGAAACGTGTTTGTCTCATCCTATTACTTTGTTGCAGTATAGGCAACCTCAATGTAGGGTTCTGTGTTGTGCTGAAGCG
>CM056376.1:122827766-122992766 GCA_029718625.1 Synaphobranchus kaupii
TTATTTGGCCCTCCTCTGAGAATGTATGCTGTCTACTGTACTGTATTGTGTGTGTATAGGGTGGTGTAGTGTAATTGTTAGGCAACTGGCTTGTAACCAAAAGGTCGTAGGTTCAGTACCCGGATAGATCACTCGCCTCTGTACCCTTGCTCAAGATACTTAACCTGGAATGCGTCAGCATATAGCCAACCGTTTGAATGGATGTTACGCAAAATTGTGTAAGTTACCGTAGATACAAATGTCAGTTAAATGCCAGTAATTTATACTGTTTAAATGCAGCAATGGTCCTGAATGAATGTGGAACAGGTATGTTAATAGACACATACCGTCCACAATGCCTACTTAAAGTTGAATGATGCTGAACATGTTACAATTACACCAATAATTGCATGTTTCATAACGTTTTGTGCACAGGTGCTATGACCATTGCAGTAATTTAATGGTAGATTTCCAACATCACAATGGCCTTCATGAACAAACCTCAGTTTCACGTTCCATAACTTTCAACTTCCTTTTTGCCTTTTAAATGAGCGGTCATTTACAGCATTTAGTATTTTTTTTATCAACAAGGAAGTGAAATTAGTCACTTTGTCTTGGCAGACAGATTGACTGTTACCGGCAGTCGGATTGCTCAACAAAGTTTTTAATAATTTCCCGACATTGCGGAAGGAAAATCCCTCGTGTTAGTTCTTGTTTGCTGTGGAATTGCCCTCTTCTGTTTGCCTTGTGATAACGCACAGAAGTGCGGAATGTGACACTACTGGAAACATTTACATCATTTGCAATTCATACTAAGAGCTCTGTGGAGAGTAGAGTAGTAAGCACTTAGGCAAACGATGATAAAGAAGCTGATTAGTTCTGAGGGTACTTATAGGGCACTTAGGGGTGTTTTCATAATTTCTGAAAAATGGCAATTATTTCAACTTGCTGTTATCACAGCAGCACGGGGAGCGTTATTTAAGATTTATTCCGTACATAATTTGGCTGGAAATTAGTTGTCAGTGTTTTTTTTTTTTTGTAAAGTAAACCACGGACAAAATGTGTAGAAAGGCACACCCTAAGCATGCATCAGGTTTGTGACCCCCCCCCCCAAAAAAAAAAAAAAGAATATATGCATGGTTCATATGTCCACAAAGCCTTTAACCTATTTACCCATCCAACAATACTGCAGCGGGTGCCTTTGAAGCTGGAATATGCTGTACGTTCAGGGGAGACATAATCCATGTGGTTCTGAGTTGGGCCCTCTGTTGAGTTGAAATTCCATTCTCACATTTAAACTGCTCATACTTAAATAAAACATGCACAAATTACTGCCTGCCCAATGTTTGTTTTGGACCCGCACATCTTCCATTTTGTGCTGCTTTTGGAAACTGAACTTTATTGGAGGATAAAACTTCTGATATATACCCTTTAGTTAATAGGCACTTTTGTCCCTACCTGGCTGTAAGCCTATGTGCTACACAATCTGACCAGGAAAAAACCTGAGAAACATGTTGAGGCTTGAGCTGAAGACAGGTAATAATTACAGCACAGGACCCCAGCTACTCAAATGCAACATCACAGACAAGTCATTTAAGGATAGACATATGGGAAACATCCCTTTGGATGTTAGTGGCCGACATTCCTGAAAGGAATTTACACACGCCTGTTTGGCTATCCTGGCACAAAATGAAAACATGAATTTCTGTATTACTATTGAATACATTATTTTGGTGACAATAACTATTAACACCTTTATGGGGATTCCAGCAAGTGATACATTTAGCACTTTAACATTTCTTGACCTTGTAAGTAAAAAAGGACGTCTCTCGAACTTGGTGAAAAATGCAGTTTATTTCCAGGAACGGCAGTTGTCAGAGATACAGAAAATTAAATGCACTCTGGATTCAGCGGAGTTAATCTGAATCCTGTTATGTGAAATGTATGGCTTTAAATACCCTTTTTTCAGACTTTTTTAAGGCGGGAAAAAAGTATGTTTTTTTTTTGTATGTTCAAAACAGTGTGATTGATTTAAGGAAGCCACTGTCTGGATCCCAATTTAGACCAATCAGTCTGCCAATCAGTAGGGGGGTCTCAAGGTTCACTAGGAAACAGTCTATTGTATTTCTAATCTAGGGTGCATCCCAATACTTGAAATATGCATCCTCCTATCATGGGCGCGTATGGGTGAATATAAAAATCAAGGTACACGAATGTCTAGGGGTTTTATTACAAACAGACTCACCCAGATAATCGCTTCCCTTCTCATTCACGGCTCACAAACTCAGCTCGCAGGCAATGGGCTGAAGAGTGCGGCTGTAGGACAGTATGATCTCCCCTCAATAATTCCCACCAAGACAGGACCAGCGCAATCTTCGCTCCGGATAGCGACCAGCTCCTTCTTGTTTCTTTTATTTGTTCAAGTTTTAATTATTTTTCTTAAGACAATCAGCGCCGCGGCTGTGTGTGTGTCAATCCTCTTCTCGGCCTCTTTTGGTGACCCTCGCACAAATCCACTCTCGCGAACATCCCGGCAGCCACCTTAAAATACTCTCACCTGCCGCCACAGGTGAGACCACCTGACCACCCACACACCCCCTTCCGCCCATTGCCAATAATGATGGATGTAATACTCTAACGTAATTAGAATTAGAACTACCGACTTTAGACATAACGGGAAATACCGCTAATTCATCTATAGCTAATCTAGGAGGAAAGGCGTTCATAGCACTCCTTTCCTCCACTAACACCTCCTCTCCTCTGTGCCCCGGAAACTGATCTTGGTGTCCTAATCGAATGTTGCTGATTCCATATTAATTACATATTAATGGTTACATATGAATTAATGTCTTGAACCAAGCCACACTACCAGGTACATTTTGTCCTGTTCATGCAACTACTACTGGCAGTTTTGCATACTTCCGGGTAGGAGATGAGTAGAGGAAAGGAGGTGAGGAGTGAATTACATTGGGAAGGAATGGTGCCTTGATCACTCACTCTCAGCTGTTATTCAATAATTGAATATTATGCCTATCAGTGGCAACGAGTCACCGTTTACACCTACGTTTTAACCTACATTGTATTTATGATAGGTTGGTTGATTCGGGCGGCGGCGTGGTTCATTTGCCAGTGTTTGAGTGGATCATGTCAACTTAGAATCTTACAACCTACATTAGTTGCCTGGCTATCAAACAAAATAAATTGATTTTGTAAATAAAAGCAATCTTTGACATCAACTTTGACCACAAAGTTTCACAAAGCTCCCCCAAGTAAAGTTCCCTAAAACTACTTCTCAATAATACCACAAAGCATGGCATTTATTTATTTAGAAAATAAAGACAAAGAAAATTTAATTTAGACTCAGTCTGAGCCTATTTGGGTATGATGCATTTGCATGCAATCTAGGTTGAACAAAAGCCAACAGAATTTGACTTAATGCTATGAATGTTACTCATGTCTGTCATTTACATTATAACTACCTTCTGTCGGTACACAGCAATTGTTATACAGTCTATGGTACACAGTCATTTCTGTCTGTATGCTGAGGTCAGAAAGCACAAGACACCCCTCCTTAAGTCACTGCTTCTTGGTGGCAAATTAGAGCAGGTGAGCCACCTCCCTTGGGGCAACGGCACCATGATCACTCAAAGCCAATGGGCTGTCACTGTCAGATAGGGCAGGAAGGAAACTGTTTGTCCCCAAGTGTGAAATAGCAAGAAACAAGCATGCTAGCACGTGATAAGCTGCGACCATATGCCAAAGTATCTGTATGTGCAGGTATAGTCTATTGCAGAAATATCAGACAGACGACCTACCGACAGAGTGACTCCTACTAGCTGCTGGTCACAGCTAAATATGACTCCAGTAAAAGTAGTAAGTCCCCCATTCAAACACCAGTTCAGTAAATGGGGGGCAGGTGAGTAACTGAGAAATTTTTTTTCTCCCCAAGATTCGTACACTGCATGTGACACATCAACATTGTAAACACTATGAACATGTGAAAAGTTAAATATGCCATTAAAAAGTAAACACAAATTTGGTGCTTAAAGGGTGCGCATAGATATGAACACTGGGTAAAGCTTGAATCTCACTGAACCGGATTCAGAGTTCAGCACATTTTTACTGACAAAAAGGTGTCATCCAGATCACAGCTGATAGTACTCCTCAATACATAATCTTGTTTAATAGACAGCTGGTTAAAATGGGCCTCATTCAAATAGAAAACAATTCAATATACCAAGTCACTTCAGCAATCAGCAATACGTTTTATTTCCTGCAATTTTATTGCTGTGGTTATTCTTTTCAAATATTTTTACAGCTTCATTCAGCTTTATGAACTCATGGTCGTATTTTACAAATAATCTGTGTGTATAGGAATCAAGAGATACTACAATCCCAATGTAAGTCCGTTTCTCGTGCCAGTATTTCTGTAAACGTGTGGACATGTGTTTAACCTGAGGAGATTTGCATTATGTAGTGTGTGCAAGGAAGCACCTCCCAATATCGAGGAGATAAGCATGAGCACAAGAGTCTGAAAACATTCTTACAAAACAGGCACATTGATGAGGCCAAAAATGCGGAAGCATTTGCATATCGGCAAAGTCGTGAAAGGAATACATCACTACAAACTCTGGAAAGAACATGCATACAGTTATAAGCTAAATTAAAGATATTAAAGGTAAAACTTACATAAGAACATTGTGGGATTCCAAACTTATTAATAGCTGATGACAATATTTTTGTAAGTGAACAGAGACAACATAATAGGTATTAATTCATAAATTCAGAAAAAAAAACCTTTATATCAAATCCACTTGTAGTTGTGCACTTGATATTCCATATCTTCTGTGGGTAAAATGCATGTGGATAACATACTTAAATCAGTCTGAATCTCAGTCTAACATGAGACACACAGCTAATCTAGGAGGAAAGGCGTTCATAACACTCCTTTCCTCCACTAACACCTCCTCTCCTCTGTGCCCCGGAAACTGATCTTGGTGTCCTAATCGAATGTTGCTGATTCCATATTAATCACATATTAATGGTTACATATGAATTAATGTCTTGAACCAAGCCACACTACCAGGTACATTTTGTCCTGTTCATGCAACTACTACTGGCAGTTTTGCATACTTCCAGGTAGGAGATGAGTAGAGGAAAGGAGGTGAGGAGTGAATTATATTGGGAAGGAATGGTGCCTTGATCACTCACTCTCAGCTGTTATTCAATAATTGTATATTATGCCTATCAGTGGCAACGAGTCACCGTTTACACCTACGTTTTAACCTACATTGTATTTATGATAGGTTGGTTGATTCGGGCGGCGGCGTGGTTCATTTGCCAGTGTTTGAGTGGATCATGTCAACTTAGAATCTTACAACCTACATTAGTTGCCTGGCTATCAAACAAAATAAATTGATTTTGTAAATAAAAGCAATCTTTGACATCAACTTTGACCACAAAGTTTCACAAAGCTCCCCCAAGTAAAGTTCCCTAAAACTACTTCTCATTAAAACCACAAAGCATGGCATTTATTTATTTAGAAAATAAAGACAAAGAAAATTTAATTTAGACTCAATCTGAGCCTATGTGGGTATGATGCATTTGCATGCAATCTAGGTTGAACAAAAGCCAACAGAATTTGACTTAATGCTATGAATGTTACTCATGTCTGTCATTTACATTATAACTACCTTCTGTCTGTACACAGCAATTTTTATACAGTCTATGGTACACAGTCATTTCTGTCTGTATGCTGAGGTCAGAAAGCACAAGACACCCCTCCTTAAGTCACTGCTTCTTGGTGGCAAATTAGAGCAGGTGAGCCACCTCCCTTGGGGCAACGGCACCATGATCACTCAAACCCAATGGGCTGTCACTGTCAGATAGGGCAGGAAGGAAACTGTTTGTCCCCAAGTGTGAAATAGCAAGAAACAAGCATGCTAGCATGTGATAAGCTGCGACCATATGCCAAAGTATCTGTATGTGCAGGTATAGTCTATTGCAGAAATATCAGACAGACGACCTACCGACAGAGTGACTCCTACTAGCTGCTGGTCACAGCTAAATATGACTCCAGTAAAAGTAGTAAGTCCCCCATTCAAACATCAGTTCAGTAAATGGGGGGCAGGTGAGTAACTGAGAATTTTTTTTCTCCCCAAGATTCGTACACTGCATGTGACACATCAACATTGTAAACACTATGAACATGTGAAAAGTTAAATATGCCATTAAAAAGTAAACACAAATTTGGTGCTTAAAGGGTGCGCATAGATATGAACACTGGGTAAAGCTTGAATCTCACTGAACCGGATTCAGAGTTCAGCACATTTTTACTGACAAAAAGGTGTCATCCAGATCACAGCTGATAGTACTCCTCAATACATAATCTTGTTTAATAGACAGCTGGTTAAAATGGGCCTCATTCAAATAGAAAACAATTCAATATACCAAGTCACTTCAGCAATCAGCAATACGTTTTATTTCCTGCAATTTTATTGCTGTGGTTATTCTTTTCAAATATTTTTTCAGCTTTACAGCTTCATTCAGCTTTATGAACTCATGGTCGTATTTTACAAATAATCTGTGTGTATAGGAATCAAGAGATACTACAATCCCAATGTAAGTCCGTTTCTCGTGCCAGTATTTCTGTAAACGTGTGGACATGTGTTTAACCTGAGGAGATTTGCATTATGTAGTGTGTGCAAGGAAGCACCTCCCAATATCGAGGAGATAAGCATGAGCACAAGAGTCTGAAAACATTCTTACAAAACAGGCACATTAATGAGGCCAAAAATGCGGAAGCATTTGCATATCGGCAAAGTCGTGAAAGGAATAAATCACTACAAACTCTGGAAAGAACATGCATACAGTTATAAGCTAAATTAAAGATATTAAAGGTAAAACTTACATAAGAACATTGTGGGATTCCAAACTTATTAATAGCTGATGACAATATTTTTGTAAGTGAACAGAGACAACATAATAGGTATTAATTCATAAATTCAGAAAAAAAAAACCTTTATATCAAATCCACTTGTAGTTGTGCACTTGATATTCCATATCTTCTGTGGGTAAAATGCATGTGGATAACATACTTAAATCAGTCTGAATCTCAGTCTAACACGAGACACACCCTCAAACTCCACCCGGTTCACTTATCTCGCTCACATCCCCTTCCACACCCCTTAATAAGCACCCAACTGCTTCAAGGGTGCAGTTGAACTGCCCAAGTGTAGGCTACCATTTTGGAATTAGGTTTACTTTTGTGCGTATCTCAAGTCTGATTCGGCAGCCATTTCCAGGGCATGCTCTCATAGGCTAAACACCCACGTCGACAAACCACATTTTCCATTCTCTATCAGCACAACACTTTACCCTCAGCAGATTGGATTTGAGGATTTGATTGGATTGGATTTGAGCAATTGAGGAAGAATAATGTACCTAATCACCAAGATATTGTTACATCGTCTTATTTGTGATAGGAGAAAATTCCACATGTCTTTAGGGTAAGACGCTAGTTAGGCACACCAATCACACAGCAAGTCGGTGGCCCTTATATTTATAAATGCTTGATGCCTTCAACAAAAATCTTTTCAGGGTTTTTCTGTCACAGAGAACCATACTGGGCACTTTAAAGTCACCACAAAGTGACGCACAGCTTGTTTCCTATTGCCTCACCACAGAGCTTATTGCCTCACAGAGTCCCTTTCATAGCGATGATAAGGGCCCTGACAATCGAGTGCATGAAAACCTCAACAGGGAATCATCCGGAAAAAAAAGGTGAAGTGGATCTGCACGGCTCTTTTCCCTGCTGCGCCCGCTGTCAGGAGGCAGGTTATTATATTGCGCGAGCAAGCCAAGCCCCAGGGTGCAACCTCACAATGCGTCCCCCTCTCGCAAAAAACAACACAGACACGTTGCGACATTCTCCACAGACGGACGGACCGCAGGGCTACAGAGCCCAGGCTTCAGAAACGGTGTCCTTTCACTGCTCCGCGGGTGGGGAAAAAGAAGCGATGCTCTTTGCTTTGGTTTAGCCGGCCTCTAAATTGACCCAAATTGAAATTGCGCCGACAGGCTGCTCGCTTTTACTGGCGGAGGCGCTGTTGTCCGCGAGCCCCCCCCCCCCCCGCCACGACTGCCTGTCAATGACCGCGCGGAATTCGAGATTGTTTCGATTCGATTTCAGGTTCGTCACGGCGCGCCGCGGCCCCCTCGCGTTCCATCCTATCTGAGTTTTTGAGATTAATCTGGCGATGCGCTCGACCCTTGCGGCCTAGACTGCTTATTCTCATCGCCGGCAATGCGATAGCAGGGGTGAGTCAGAGCAGACAGCTTAAATGCCAAAACAAACTAATCAAAAGTTATTTTGCCTTATGCTTGGAGTGCAATTCCAATTCTTTCTTGTTCTTCTTTTAGAGTTTCACAAAGTATGAACTCCCAGGGAATTACATATGTAAAACATGCATGTTGCAAATACAGTATATCCACAGTATCTTATATTTAATGGATTAATCCCATACAATAACTATATGGCTGAGCAATTTTTCATATTGTACATGAAATGAACATGTAGTGGATGGTGAAAAAAAATAATGAATGCCCTGCAAAACTCATGTCCATAGACACTACATTTACATTTACATTTTAGTCATTTGGCAGACGCTCTTATCCAGAGCGACGTACATTAGTGCCTTTTCCAACTTGAAACAAGTGCGTTAAAACAACCCTAAAAGGTAAATATGATTTCAAACACCAGGCGCAGTCAGTATGATTTCTTTTTTTTCTTTTTTTTGGGGGTGGGGGGGGGACCACACGATATCAATCATTGGCGTGTACAACAGTAAGCCAATAAGTAACCTTAAGTATTATACTAGCAGCTTGAACCACTTAAACAAGGATTCAGAAAAACACAATCAAGGGAGGTCACAAGGAGGTAGGGAGGAGTGGAGAGAGGTGCAGCTTGAAGAGGTGAGTCTTCAATCTGCACTTGAAGGCGGTCAGACTTTCTGTTGTTCTGACCTCTACGGGGAGCTCATTCCACCACCGTGGGGCCAGGACAGACAGACGTCGAGACCGGGTGCTAGTATGAAGTCGGGGGGGGGGGGGGTACCCGTCGTCCTGAGGAGGCGGGGGGGTCAGTGGAGTGTCCCCTAGGGAAATGGAGAGATTGAGAGGGGGAGAGGTTAGAGCAGGAATGTCAGTAATCAGGGAACAGAGGCTAAGCAAACCGGTCTATCTGGTTGAGGTGGTTATGAAGGGAGGTGTGGGAGGAAGTGCATGCAGTGGGAACATTATGCACATATCCCCCATTTGCACATGGACATTTCCTGTGTCATGAGTAGGGTTGCAAAATTCCGGGAATATTCAAAGTTGGAAACTTTCCATGAGAATTAACGGGAATATATGTGAATTAAGGGGAATAAACTGGAAATGTTGGCTAGCTGTATTTGTACTAGCTGTATTTACCTCGTCATATGCCAACATAAATATAAACATTTTGTTTTGTCATAAGCAGACACCCATGCAAACATTTGAGAGTAGAACTTTAATGGATTATTTCATTGAACAATAAACAAAAAACATGAATGTTGAATAAAACAACATTAAATTGATTCAAAATGGATATAGTCCTTGGGCTCAAATGCAGTAGTGTGGCCTCAAAAGCCATGGATGCTGGGAATTATTTCTGCATGTGATTGAAGAATGCACAGTGCATGCAGAGGGCTCTGCAGTAGTGTGTAGTAAGCCACACATCAGCTTTTTACCATTTCGAAAATTGCAATGTTTTTAATATATTACTAGATTTTTTAATATATTACTAGGTGGAAGGCTTTCTGTTTTGAGCCTGAATACATGGGCAGATCCGTAGCTGAACATGCTGCAAATCCGTAGATAAATGAATGGTTTTGTTTTCCTAAATTAATGGCCCCCGTTTTTCTGGAGACTCTACCTAATGCTGGTATTTTTTCAGTAGAACTGTTACATTAGTGGTTAACTTGCCAGTGAGTAACGTGACCTCTCTAGTCTCGAAGAGATGCTGCAGCAGGATTGCAAGACTTTCCAGCCAAATTGCAACTCAAAACTAGCCCAAAAAGTTTTTAACCGAAACCAACATATTTTAAATAGAAATCATCATATTTTTACTTTTTTAAATAAGTGTGTGCTCTGCGATTTGTCATTTTTACCCGTGACTGCACTTTGAAAGTAGCCCAATTTAGCTGTAAAACCGCAGACATGGCAACACTGCGCTACAGGACTAGCAGTAAAATGCCCAGCCCAGCCTCTGCTCCGGTAACGTTATTCAGTGGGCGTGGCAACCTGTTGTCTGTCATCACCCATAAACTATAAGCGCTCTTGGCCATTGTAGTTCACAGTAAAGCAGATACGTGCTACATACGCAGTAGTTTGGGGCTATATCTCTGCTCTCACTACAGGTAGAAAGTTGGCTGAGGGCTCATTTTAATCAGGAAGAGAGCAAGTTTTCTACAAATTAAACATAATTTTTTGGTGGAACTACCCTTTAAGTTTGGACAAGTACTGTTTATCCAAAGACCTGATTCAAAGATATTGCACCTGATCAAGGGAGCTTCAGGGACTCCAGGAACCCATAACAAGATATGACACTGAGCCCCGTATACAACATGTTGATGACATTAATAATATTCTGTACTATCAATCCTGCCATTTATGGGCCCCATCCAGCCCGCGTCCCCCGAATCATTACCACCAAACTACTGGCATCCCGGCCAGGGAGAGTTGGGGACAAACACCTATAAGTACGAAATGCACAACATGTTTGATAAAAATGTTCATGCCTACTGGCAGGGTTCTGCCTACTGTCACGATGTAGCACAGTATAGAATGCATTATGCGTATCTATACACCCTCAATGACCAATAAGTGACAATATTGTACATTCAGACAAGTGCAGTTTTGCACGAAATAAAATCGAAGGAAAAGCAAGAAAGAAACAGAAAAAAACAGTGCTGTATAAATAATAGACAAAAATCTGGAAGGAAGAAAAGGCATAAAAAAATCTGTATCTAGTTCCAGTAAGCAGCACTGGGGTTTGAGAAAATGAGAGCCAAAGTTCACACATTGATGTTTTTTTGTTTTTTTGTTTTTTTTCATTAAAGTTGGGGTTCTGCCATAAATGCTGACATTCTCTGAGATTCAAGGCCATTAAATGACACACACACACACACACACACACACACACACACACACACACACACACACACACACACACACACACACATTTCCCTGCTTGGACAATACTGCGGTTGATGGCTCTCAGTGGGCATAATTTTCATCCTGTCCAATACAAGTGGACATTGGGGCTCTCAGAAAATGAAAATCTGAAGTTCATATTTCTATTGCCATATCTCATGCACCAATTATTTCCTGCCAATCCTTTTTCAATCACATCACTCACTTAATTTTGTTTAATTGATTTACAGTCAGTGGTTTTATAGTATTTCAAGGTTCTGTACTTAGGTATCTGCAATGGGATTTCCTGAATTTAAAATAAAGATAATGTTGACTTGTCTTGTTTCTTTTATAGGGGCATTGTCTTATGCAGAACTCGGAACATCTATTGCGAAATCTGGTGGTCACTACACCTATATACTTGAAGCTTTTGGTCCGCGAATGGCATTTATGATGATGTGGGCAGAAATAATAGCAATAAGGTAAGCAACCCAATCTAAACTTCATTATAAAAGTGAACTATAGCTATGCTTCGGCTGGCGCTGTCAGTGTAATATATACTCAGTGGCTACTTTATTAGGTACACCTATCTAGTACCAGACAGGAATGTTATTTGAAAATGTTTGGCCTTTCTGTTAGCTTGAACCAATGTGCCCATTCTCCTCTGACCTCTCTCATTAACGAGGTGTTTCTTGCCCACAGAACTGCCGTTCAACGGCCATTTTTTGATTGCATTATTGTTTTGTTTATTGCACCATGCTCCATAAACTGTAAACTGGAGCGCACAAAAACCCTAGGATTGGATTACAATGGATGTGTTCCGTGTAAGTGTATTGTTGTTAAATAAAAAAAAAAAAGAAAATCCCAAGAGAACCACCATATCTGGCACCAACAATCATACCACAGACAAAGACGTTTAGATCACACTGAGATCACTCATTATAATGTTTGGTTGAACAACGACTAAACATCTTCAACATATCTGCATGCTTCATATATTGAATTGCAGCGACATGATTCACTGTTTGGAGGAGCGTTATTTGTGTTAATGACTAGCATTTGTGTACCTAATAAAGTGACACTGAGTGTAGTGTGTTGAATGAGTTAATAGTTTTTTTACACTTTGTTGTAATGCACTGGATACTATAAAAAATAAAATAATGTTGTTGTTCGGGAATTAAAATGAAGACTGACTTGTGACAAAGTGAGCCAAACAAACAGAGTGAATGTTGCCAGTATGTTCTGTTCAGGCCTTCTTCCACAGCGGTCATATCTCTGGCGTTCGGACGCTACATTTTGGAGCCCATATTCATGCCGTGTGATGTACCTGTGCTTGCAGTGAAACTACTCACAGCCATTGGACTAAGTAAGAAACACAATGCTTCAAGTTCATCCACTGAAAGAAATGACAGTAATCAATAGCTGGTTTTGTCTTAAGAAGGTAATTTGACCAAAACTTTGCTGAAATTATAATGCAAGTGCTTCAATAAATACCATTATATTTAGTAATTATGAATAAAGAGAAAATATGTCAAAATAATGTCTGTAAATATGAATTTTACGTACAATTTACAATTCTCTCTTGATTTGCACTCCACCCTACTGAATTGTGCACACTGATTTCCCCTTAACCTTGAATGGGTGGTATCAGCTGACATCAGGAATGGCATTGAGGACAGAATGAGCCGAAACATGTCCGTCTTGAATCTAAAACAAAATGACAATAAGTTTAAATCTCTTGCTTGATTAATCATTGGACTGCGGGCCTTTTAATTTGTATGAATTTGGAAGGTCATCACGCCATCTCTGATAAACAAAGTGCAAGGTAAAAGCTCCATTGTTCTGATATCAGCGGATGTAAATTACATATCATCTTATGTTTGAAGGACTGAAGGACAAACTATAATTCAGAACGACCGAATCTTGACCTCTGTTCCTTGGGATGAAACAGCATTGAAATTAAATTACCAGGGACTGTAAGGTGGCTTGGTTCGCTAAAGCATGGGCATTCGTTGTGGTGGCGTATCCAGCAGTTTGCCGTTGAATGTCAACCATGCCAGTGCTGGCTGGCCATTAGCTTTGGCTGTAGTGTTATCTAGGTTGGTAGGGTTTTGTTGAACACTGATGGTCCTTTTGCACTGCACTAGAGGTACTCCTGGGGTCAATTGGGCACCTGCACGCTGTGGAGGAAAAGGCAACTTTTTGGGCTACCAAATGAGGTCAAATCTAGGGATCTGAAGAGGTTAAAGCTATAGTTACCCCAGATGCTTTTCTGATTTAAAGATTATCTAAGTTTTTTTCAGGGTCGGGAACTGCCAAAGCCAACGCTAAACAGCGTCTGCATCCTTTTGTTCTCACTAGTGGGCCGCCAGTTGTCCATCCCACATGCACAAAGCCATAATGACCGAAGCCCAGCCCCCAACAAACCTTAGCTAACGAAAAATGCAATAGATCAACAATGAACAAGACAGACAGCTTCATGAAATCTCATGGTAGCCTGTTTACACTTTTAGCAGTTTGCAATAGACTATATTCACAAGCTATTTATTTATAATAAAAAAAATCCAAAGTCACGCTGCCGCTCACTGCAGCAGTCTAAACACAAGCAGGTAGCCTACTTCAAATACAACAGAGTGGCTCTTTTGATGAAGTACGTAGATGGTTAGCTTTTGAAAATAAATAATGAAGTCTTATGTGGAATCTCTATTAGGCTACACCCAGCATTATTAGGATTTGCAGCGCCGCTGCATTGCCTTGATAAACAGTTTTGGAGCTAAAGTCGTGTCTAGCTAATATTGCCTATAGAAAATAAGCGTTAGCTTGTGATGCTAGGTCGCGGTAGGTATATATTTGCAGGCTGTTCACTAATATATCAATGCAATGCAGAGGCACGACAGTTGCCGGCTCGTCAGGCCACAGCATTAGTATGGTCAAAAGCAGTTTGTGGAAATTAAGTTTTGTTCGGTAATACTCATTTGAGCATCTCGGGGCAATACAAAAAGACCGTCTGTGCGTTTTAAAAAAAAAAAAATTTTCACGATACATTGTTGAGCTCAGCTATTCTCCCATAGCATACATTGAACAGCTGAGACCAACCGACCTAGTGACGTCATGACCGCAGTTGGTCCAAGATGGCTGCGCCCTAGTGGAAAAAAAGCTAATTGTAACTTATTTTTCCAGCAAATACGGGTCGGTTTGAGATTTGAACGCACGGTCATATCTAATTTATTAAGGTAAAAAGCTAAGGAACCAGAGCCACTTGTCCCCTTTAAAGTGATAATAGCGGGGGCTGCAGAATAGCGTTATGGACAGTGGGGCGGAAGGCGGCGCTCCGCCGCTCTGGTCATATTGCCGCCCTAAACGGCAGCCTGGCTATAGGTTGCCTAGTGGACTTTCCGTGCCTGATTGCCACTATAGCCTGCAATTATTATCCTCTTGAAAAATAAATCATTACAAATAAAGGATAAGCAAGCAAACAAATTACCATGCTTCGCATAATAATAGGCTACACTATTACTTTAGGCAACAGGTCCGTGGAGTGGAAAAAAACGATACTGGAAATCCCTGATAGTGCAGAGAGCTGAAGTTTTTTTTTTTGGTTTTTGCCCAAGCCAAACTTCTCACTTAAAATGTGATATATATATAGAAACATATACATAGAATAGAATAACTTTTATTTTCCCGTTAGGGAACTTCATTTGTAGTTTCCAGCAGTAAAGCAGAAATAGACAGTGGGGAAGCATAGAGTGTGTGTAATTACTAATCATCCTGCATGACCATTTTTTTCAGCTGTGATTATGTCACTGAACAGCATGAGCGTGAGCTGGACAGCACGGGTCCAGATTGTTCTGACCTTCAGTAAGCTAACAGCTATCGCCCTCATCATTGTACCAGGGATGGTCCAGCTCTTCAAAGGTAAATTACGCAGGAAAAAGTGAGTGGCTGGATGCCTGCTAAGTAGCAGCCATCCTGTTAACACATTTTTTCCTCATATATTATTAAAATATATTATATATTTCTCTCATATATTCTCACTCTAACATACATATGTTCTCTCTCACACATATGTACAGTGTATTCTCACTTTCACATACATATGTTATCTCTCTCTCACATACATACAGTATATTCTCACTCTCACATACATATGTTCTCTCTCTCACATACATACAGTAGATTCTCACTCTCACATACATACAGCATATTCTCACTTTCACATACATATGTTCTTTCTCACACATACATACAGTATATTCTCACTCTCACATACATATGTTCTCTCACATACATACAGTATATTCTCACTTTCACATACTTATGTTCTTTCTCACACATACATACAGTATATTCTCACTCTCACATACATATGTTCTCTCACATACATACAGTATATTCTCACTCTCACAAACCCATGTTCCTGCTCTCACATACATATGTTCTCACTTTCACAAATGAAAATTGTTCTGTTAAATATTTGTTTTACAATGCAAACATTTGAATCCTTATTTCAATACAGGTGAAACGCAGAACTTTGAAAATGCCTTCAGTGTGGACAGTATTAAAATTACCAGTCTTCCTCTTGCCTTTTACTCTGGAATGTATGCATACGCTGGATGGTAGGTACACTCTGGAATGTATGCATACGCTGGATGGTAGGTACACTCTGGAATGTATGCATACGCTGGATGGTAGGTACACTCTGGAATGTATGCATACGCTGGATGGTAGGTACACTCTGAAATGTATGCATACGCTGGATGGTAGGTACACTCTGGAATGTATGCATACGCTGGATGGTAGGTACACTCTGGAATGTATGCATACACTGGATGGTAGGTACACTCTGGAATGTATGCATACGCTGGATGGTAGGTACACTCTGGAATGTATGCATACACTGGATGGTAGGTACACTCTGGAATGTATGCATACGCTGGATGGTAGGTACACTCTGGAATGTATGCATACACTGGATGGTAGGTACACTCTGGAATGTATGCATACACTGGATGGTAGGTACACTCTGGAATGTATGCATACGCTGGATGGTAGGTACACTCTGGAATGTATGAATACGCTGGATGGTAGGTACATTTGTGTGACCACAGAAAAACAGCAATAGAGGAAGCTGATAGCAGCTACCATTATGTTGTGAAGTTAAATCATTATCAAAGTAAATACAACATTTATATATTTTGAAACAGGATTAAGATGAAGGCTCATATTATTATGTTTTGTTTTATTGTTGACAATACAATACAAATATAACTTTGTTCTATTGTATACATCATTGGTTTATTCACTTATTTGTTTATTTAGCTTTTTTTTTCTTCAAATGTGTGGACTCCGATGTAATAGTTTCAGAATACAGTGAAATGTGTTATGTATTTTGCTGAATAAAGGCCAGCACTCAGCATAAGACAGACTTATTCATTCATCAAACCACGTCTTCATTTTGTTTCTGTTACTTCAACAGGTTTTACCTGAATTTTGTAATTGAAGAAGTGGACAATCCAAAAAGGTATGTTCTAACTTATAGTACTCCCTGCAAAGGCCTGAATTCTACCTTAACTTTGACGTACAAATAAATTCAAGGCTATTTTTTAAGTAATTAACTTACATTTAAAGCAGTATTTGCTTTAGCTTGTGGGGATGTGCAGAGACCACATTGTTTGTATCTTTATTTGTTCAACCAATAGAATTCTCTGTATCTGGAATCAGAATGGGTGGGGTTTGTGGGTGCAGATTAATTGTCAAATGGAAGGGGTTGGTCTTGCTTGGCTATTAAATACAGGCATCTGGCAATGTGTTAAATTAATAAAAAACTGTTAGTAAATTACCCTGGCTTAATTTCTGAGCAAACCAGCGTATGACGAGTCACATGGGTGGAGGGGACTAGATCCATTGGAATGCCTCAAAGATTTCAGTATAAATAAGAAGTTATTATTGCTCTTTGATATTTTTTACATATATTTTTTCATTCAAATCTGAATTTTTAAGCACTGAGCCGTCAATAATCTTTGACGTGTTCTAAGTTTTTACTTATTTTACCTGGGAGGGGGGAGGGGGATTAGATCCAGCTGTAAATTAAACTGGTACAGTATGGAACACGTAGTTGGCTCAATGGCTGTAATCATGTGATCAAGGGTCTGAGGTATCAACTTAGCCTCAAACCATCAGTCTGCTGCCAGATATGCAGTATATATGGATGGATCACTCTAAGGGTTTCTTCTCCTGACTTATTCAATAGAGTTCAATAGGAAAATGAGTCAGGGGAACCTTATTATTTATTATTTCTCAAGGACCAATGCAATGTTCCGTTTATACCTTTTAATAATATAAGTATTCATATTTTAAGTAGTTGCAATATTACCAAGTAGAATGGTAGATTCATTCAATTAACCCTGACATTATGTTCACATTTGATGACACCTTTTCTGATGGGGTAAAATTGACCCCTAAAGCTTAAACTGACACAAAACTATTATCATAGAAAAATGGACACTTTGGGCCCTATCTTGGCGATCTTGGCGCTTAGTCTAAGCGCATGGCGCTAAGTCCATTTAGGGCGTGTCCAAGTCCACTTTTGCTATTTTAACGGCGTGTTTTTTTGGCGCTAAGCACGGCGCATGGCGCAACTGGGCTGAACCTAGTCGCTTCATTAATTATAGGTGTGTCTTGGGCGTGACATTCAATAAACCAATCAAAATGTCATATCCCATTCCCTTTAAAAGCCTGCTTATCCACCTTGGCGGATTGCTTATGATGGCGAAACAGACATGCTCGTGCGTGTTTAGTGTGATCAAGGAATAGGCTAAATGGAGTATGATCAATATTATTCGGACTAACCATTAGCCTATGAGTTCCCGGTAATTCCAGACAGGGCTGTTATTTTACAAAATATGTGCGGTTAAATTTCGTTAAAAGGACCTGCAACAGCTGAGAATAAGCTATCAATGGCTTCAGTCTCACCTTAGAAAACGCCAAATTAGCCTGCTTGTTCAGCGAATTTCGTTTGATTATGCAATGAAAGTGTCAAACATCAATTCCAAGAGGCTGTTCTCATGGAATTCTCGAAGTTCAAGCTTCATCCAAAGTTCATTAGGCTACCTGCATAGTAGGCTAATATTGATTAATAACATACATACCGTTATTTTGCCTTAATGGTGACACTAGCCTACAATAAAGCTGTCAGGTTCGCAACCCAGAAGTTCACGCATATTTCCCCTTGTTTAATAATGTCCTGTTTATGGAAATGTGACCAACCTGTTTTACTCGTAGCGTAATCCTTTAAAACAATCCACTTTCCCAGGAAGACCGTGAAACGTGCGACTTGAGAACATGCAGCTCACGTGCAGAGAATGGCATTAAAATTAATTGTGAATTAATTGTGTAACGTGCTGCAAATTTGTTTTAGTTTCTAATTAGACGCTTAGTTCTCTTTAAAATCGTTTTGTTCAGTTAAGGAATAACGGGTGAAATCAGCTGGGTTTTAAACGGTGAGAGTATGGAAACCTGGTCACTGTAATTTAAAAAAATATGAAGGACGAAGAATAGCTAAGGTTACAATTTAGTTAACATGGTGACATCTCCGTTTTTTTAACCATAGGCTATCGAAAAAAACCTTATGCACAGCGAATTCGCTGTAGCCTAGGCTATTTGAAAAACAATAAATGCAATATTCACTGGACAAGGTTTTGAACTTTTTTCAGTCACAAACCATTCTATTTACTTACAGGCTGTATTCATAGATAAACAGAGCTGTATTGTAATGACATCTGAAGCGCATTTTCAGAACTTAAATGTCCGTCTATTGCCGTGCGCGAGTTTTCCATTGAATGACAATTCACGCATTAGGTGCAAAGACAATTCGCGCATTAGGCTTGATAGCTATAGGTGTTATCAGCTCCTTTTTAATGGATAGCCATTGTCCCGTACCATCGCACATCGCCTGGATGTTGATGGAGTGGGCTGAGAGCAATGTAATGTGGCATTGTTTCCCTTCGCTGAGGGAAAGGTATGTGGACCTATGGAACCTTTTATTATTATGCATTTTTGATATAGCCTACACAATAATAATATTTCACATTGTGATCTCTGTGCCATATCCCCATCTATCCTTCTACTTGGTGACTTCAATATCCATGTCGACTCTCCTGACTGCAAAACTACAATAGAACTATTGGACATTTTACACTATTTCAACATCACCCAACACATTGATTTCCCCACCCACGGAAAAGGACACACACTGGATCTGGTCTGCACCTCTGGCATCACCATCCGCAACCTCACCAGCACTGACCTCACAATTTCCGACCATCTGGCTATCACCCTGGACATTGTCATTCCCATCCCCCTTGTCAAACAGGAACGCACCATCACATTTCGTAAGGTCAACTCCATAAACTCCTCCTCCTTCTCTTCCATCTTGGCCGACACTATCTCCGACCCTGCCCTCACTCCAAACGCCTCTGTCACTGACCTAGTTAATAACTACAATACTGCACTCTCCTCCTGTCTTGATGAAATTGCCCCCACAAAAACCAAATCCGTCTCCTTCACTCACTCCGCCCCCTGGTACACCGATCAACTCCGCCAACTCAAAGCCAAGGGCCGCCAACTTGAAAGACTTGCCAATAAAACCGGACTCACTGTTCACTTGGATGCCTACAAATTCCACCAACAACAATACAAAGATGCCCTCAACAACGCTCGTTCCTCGCACTACTCCTTCATCATCCAAACTGGCTCCAACAACCCCAAAACTCTCTTCTCCACTATCAACAAACTCCTCAAGCCCATGGACACCATCTCTAACTCCTTCACCACCAGCAAATGCAATTCCTTCCTGTCATCTTTTCAATCTAAAATCGATACAATTCACCGCCAGCTATCTGCCTCCTCCCTCACCACCCCCCCATGCCTTCAACCAGATCCCCCCCTACTCCCTAGCCATTCATTCTCATCCTTCAGTCCTATCTCCGAATCAGATCTCTCCTCCATAGTCACCAGTATGAAGTCATCAACCAGTGCCCTCGACCCTATTCCCACCTTCCTAGTCAAGGCTTGCCTCCCCACTCTCTCCCCACTTATCACCAACATAATCAACTCCTCCCTGTCCACTGGTCTCGTCCCCCCCTCCCTCAAGCTTGCTGCCGTTACCCCCATTCTAAAAAAACCTGGTCTCGACCCTGACATCCCCAACAACTACCGGCCCATATCCAACCTCCCCTTCCTGTCTAAAGTCCTTGAGCGAGCTGTCGCCGCTCAACTCAAAACCCACCTCCACAACAATAACCTCTACGAACCCTTCCAATCCGGCTTCCGCACCAATCACAGTACAGAAACTGCACTACTGAAAATCACTAATGACATCCTTCTCTCTGCTGACTCCGGCTCTTTAACCATCCTTATCCTCCTCGACCTCACCGCCGCCTTTGACACCATCAACCACTCCATCCTCCTCTCACGCCTTCACTCCCTTGGTATTTCCGGTACTGTCCTCTCCTGGTTCACCTCCTACCTCTCCAACAGACACCAATACATCTCCATAAACCACTGCCAATCCTCCACCGCCCCAGTCATTCATGGTGTCCCCCAAGGATCAGTGCTCGGCCCCCCCCTCTTCATCCTGTATATACTTCCCCTGGGTCAAATTCTCCGCCGCCATGGCCTCCGCTTCCATTGCTATGCAGACGACACACAACTCTACCTCTCCTCCAAAACCATCACCTCAACCACCCACTCCACCCTCACCACCTGCCTTGCTGATATAAAAACTTGGATGCAACAGAACTTTCTCCAACTCAACTGCAATAAATCGGAAATACTCATCATCGGCCCAAACTCCCTCATCCGCTCCGCCCAGACCTTCTCTCTCACCATTGACGGTTCCATCGTCACCCCCTCCACCCATGTCCGCAACCTCGGCATCATCCTCGACCCCACCCTCTCATTCCTACCACACGTCAACCACATCACCAAAACTGCCTTCTTTCACCTCCGGAACATTGCCCGCCTCCGTCCCTCCCTGTCCCTTTCCGCTGCTGAAACCCTCATCCATGCCCTCATAACCTCCAGACTCGATTACTGCAATAGCATCCTCTATGGTTCACCCAACAAAATCCTCAATAAACTACAATACGTTCAGAACTCTGCTGCCCGTCTGCTCACCTCCACCCGTCGCCGAGATCACATCACCCCTGTCCTCCACAACCTCCACTGGCTCCCGGTTAAACACAGGATTGACTACAAAATACTGCTCATCACCTACAAAGCCCTAAATAACCTGGCCCCTCCCTACCTCTCTGACCTCCTCCCCCATCACACTCCTTCCCGTCGCCTCAGGTCCGCTGACACGAACAATCTGACAATCCCCAGGACCAAGCTCCGGACCT
The DNA here is from genome assembly GCA_029718625.1 of Synaphobranchus kaupii. Taxonomy (NCBI): domain Eukaryota; kingdom Metazoa; phylum Chordata; class Actinopteri; order Anguilliformes; family Synaphobranchidae; genus Synaphobranchus; species Synaphobranchus kaupii. The sequence goes on from CM056376.1 coordinate 122,849,360, forward strand.
GGGGCGACAGGGCCTTTTCAGTTGCTGCACCCTCCCTCTGGAATGCCCTCCCCATCCACATCCGTCTGGCAACCACCCTACCATCCTTCAAACAGGCTCTCAAAACCCACCTCTTCAAACTGGCTTTCCCCTGTTAAACATCCTCCCCTCTATCCCATGACTGAAATTTTAAATTATACTCCTTCTTTTTATCTGTCTTAATTATTTTATTTTATTCTATTTTATTTATTTATTTATTTTTTTTATTTTATTTATTTATTTTTATTATTATTTTTTTAAATTTTTTATGTTTTATTTTTTATTATTATTATTTTTATTAACTACTTATTAAATAATTTTACTGTGTGTAATTTTAAACTGTAAAGCACTTTGAGTACCTAGAAAAGCGCTATAGAAATTGAATGCATTATTATTATTATTATTATCTAGATATTTTAGTCATGCCTGTGCACGCCCCTGTGTGTAACAGACAGGAGGGTATGCGCGTTGTGCACACGCCTATGTAGACGCACTTATATGCGCCGTTAAAATAGCATGTAAACAACTGCGACATGACTTTAGACCAGGTTTGTGGTGGTTCTAGCGCAAGCGCTTTCTGCTGGCTCAAGATAGCAATACGCCAAAAAGAATCCTGGCCACTCCTCATCTTAAGACCAATACGCCCAGTTCACTAATGATGGCGCAAGAGTTACGCCGTCAAACATGCTAGTTTGACGGTGTAAGCGTTAGGCGTTATTATGGACCTAGCGCCGGGTGTAAGATAGCAAAGACACTTGCGTTTGCGTTAGCGCCGCTTTGCGCCGGGTGTAAGATAGGGCCCTTTGTGTCAACGTTTGTGTGTCTCCCAATTGACTAGCCTTTTATCTCTAAATATTAAAAATCTGTGATGAAACATCTCATCTTAGAGCCATTTTAGAGGTAAGTGAAAGTTTGTGAAGATTAAAAACTGTATGGAAAAGTGTTACCAGAATTACCCACAAAAAATCAGAGACTAAAAAAGGTTGTAAATTTTCATATATTTTATACAGCTACCCCACAAATGACCCCAAACTACAACTTTGTATACAAAGTTGGTACATTTTTGAAAATATAGCATCATGTTCATTGTCTGTTTACTATTTAATCCCAACAAATTAAGAAAAATCATATAGTGTCAAGAAATAAGGTTAACTGGTTTTTAAGAGACCAAACATTTAAAACATGGTTTTTAAGAGAGTCAAACATTTAATTGGGTCAAATTGACCCGGAACATAATACAAGGGTTAATTTGCACAATGAGCAATTTAGGAACACACATTTGTTAATATTTCAATGGAATAAAGGGTGTGGCAATGAATAGAGAAACACTTACCTTTTGGCCGACAAACAAGATATCCACCTACTTTCCCATTTCATATGAGCATTTCGGAAATGTTACATTTTTGGTTTGTAACTGTTCTTAATAACATATTGGGTAACACTTTACATTAAGTTGCACATATACCTGTGTTGTTAAATTGGAACAAATTTGGTAACACAAGGTTATTACTGAGTAACTCCAACGTAGGTAACAGTTATTCTTAATTGCACATGACTATTTTGAAATATTTCATTTATACTCATTGGCCACAACTTCAGGATACACAACAAATAAATTTTGCATATTAATTTCATAACAATTGTCTTTATGATATGGAATGATTTAATTTCAGCAGGAGAGATGTAACAGGGCTGGCCTTGTTTCACATGTGTAATTAAGAATACCACTAACTGCTGTTCCATGTTACCTACGTTGCAGTTACTCAGTAATAACCTTGTGTTATGAAATTACTTACAATTTAACTACACAGGTGTAGGTGAAACTTAATGCAAAGTGTTACCACACATGGTTGACTAAGTGTGATGCTCCAATTACACTTAGTCAAAAATATGTGGTAGCACTTTACACAAAGTTTCACCTATACCTGTGTAGTTAAATTGTAAGTCATTTTGAGGACACCACCAAGTCATAGTTGTTTTCATTATTTACCCAGGAATAATGGAAACAACCATGACTAGGTTGTGTCCTCAGTTGTTTAGTCCCCACTGTATATACTATGCACACACACAAACACACACACGCACGCACGCACGCACACACACACACACACACACACACACACACACACACACACACACACACACACACACTATCTGTGTATTTCCAAATACAGTATTCATGTTGGGATACAGCTCTATTACTTTCTGTGATGACACATGGGGCAGAGAAGGCAGATATCTTCGATTAAACGGTGAACAGAATGACAGAGATTTATCATTCAGGCAAAATTACAATAACAACCAACAAGCGAAATATCAGGAGCAGGTAATATTTTCAGAAGTTCAGGCAAAAGCTAACACAATACCAGATGCTATTTACATTTCTCTAGCCTGTGCCAGTTACATTTTTACACTTGAACTATGACTGTTATTTATTCATAACCAAAGCATGCCCTTTTATATCCTCAAGTAATGAAGGGGAGGTTGGGTTCATATTTGGACTGCTTCTTCTAAAATGAATGGAAGTTAAATATGTACTAAGCTACAACATCTTCACAGTGTAAGGCACAGCAGCATTTTATTTACTCTATATTTAAACATGTACTGTTTTTATTACATAATGAATGAATAAAATATGAACACTTTCATGAAATGTAATGTTTTCCATATATCATAAAAACGATACCTGCTTAATAATGAGACAAACACATAAAGTGTATATACAGTGAGCACCATAAATCATTGGACAGTGACACATTTTTGTTGTTTTGGTTCTGTACTCTAGAACTTTGATTTTGAAAGGATGACAATGAGGTTGAAGTGCAGACTCTCAACTTAAATTCTATGGTATTTTCATCCATATCGGTTCTATCTGAAATTATATAAACTTTTGTACATAGCCCCCCCCAATTTTCAGGCATCAATAATTATTGGACAGTTTAACATAATGTAGAATAAAGTAATCATTTTTAATATTTGGTCGCATATCCTTTGTATGCCATGACTTCCTGATGTGTAAATTTGTAAATTACACTTGGACAGTATGGAACACATGGTTGGCTAAATGGCTCCAAGTCATCAAGGGTCTGTCGTATCAAACAAGCCTTAAACCATCACTCTGCTGCCAGAAATACAGTAGATATGGATGGATAACTTGAAGGGTTTCCTGACTTATTTTTCCAAAGAGTTCAATAGGAAAATGTATTACATGCAGAAAATCACATTCCAGTTTCAGTCGGTCCACTGAATAAAGCCGCATAGCAAGTAAAGTTAATTGTCGTTCATTCATTTCTATTCAATAACAATTAGCAGTCTTTCTCTATGCATTGCTTAACTCTAACCACGCTCTTTCACTGTACCTCTCATTACAGATTTTTTTTTAGAGATGATTTAGATTGTGTTTCTACCCATTGTGGACAATGGAAACTGGTGAGCCCAGTAGTCCAAGGTTAAATAACCATCCAGGCTTTCCAATAGTGCTCATATTGGCTGACCTACAAGTTAAAACATGGCATCAGCATATTCTGTGACATCAGTTGATTCTTACATTCCCAAATCGCTCACCGTCACAGATTCAAACCGCGATGAAGTCAAAAAGCGTCTGCATGAGCAAGGGCACAATTGACCTGCTTGGAGTAAGGCGAGTTCCTCTCTCTGACGGGAATTGTAACAAAGTTTCACTTCTTTATTCCTTAAAGGAAAGTGTGCTGAAACACCGGAAATCTTTTCAAACAGCATGCACTGCACAAGCAAGCTGCCTCTACTGACTGCAGTAAGATGGCATTCCACTGGAATCAAGAATTTCAGTATAAATAATAAGTTCCTATCGCTCTGATATTTTTTACATATCATTTTTAAAATTCAAAGGAGTGAGCCATCAATAATCTTCCATCTTCCCCATGCAGATTACACCTCCTTACTTAATCATGGACTAGATTAACACTTGGTTACAGGTTGTAGTTTTTTTTTTTTACTCTTCTTCAGTCGATGCATTGGTCAGTGGTCTCTGTGACCTCATGAAGATGCCCATTAACATGTTTAAAATGGACACCTGGATCTAAATTCACCTATCTGAGTATGAGTTGCTGAATATATTTACTGATCCGAGAATTGTACAGGGAATTGCTGAATTGCACTGAATTACTAATTATTATTTCTAATATTCTTCATCTGCTTATTGGCTTTCTTCTGATCTTACATTTCTATGTAATACATTTTCCTATGTTTCCAAAGAGTTCAATAGGAAAATGTATTACATGCAGAAAATCACATTCCAGTTTCAGTCGGTCCACTGAATAAAGCCGCATAGCAAGTAAAGTTAATTGTCGTTCATTCATTTCTATTCAATAACAATTAGCAGTCTTTCTCTATGCATTGCTTAACTCTAACCACGCTCTTTCACTGTACCTCTCATTACAGATTTTTTTTTAGAGATGATTTAGATTGTGTTTCTACCCATTGTGGACAATGGAAACTGGTGAGCCCAGTAGTCCAAGGTTAAATAACCATCCAGGCTTTCCAATAGTGCTCATATTGGCTGACCTACAAGTTAAAACATGGCATCAGCATATTCTGTGACATCAGTTGATTCTTACATTCCCAAATCGCTCACCGTCACAGATTCAAACCGCGATGAAGTCAAAAAGCGTCTGCATGAGCAAGGGCACAATTGACCTGCTTGGAGTAAGGCGAGTTCCTCTCTCTGACGGGAATTGTAACAAAGTTTCACTTCTTTATTCCTTAAAGGAAAGTGTGCTGAAACACCGGAAATCTTTTCAAACAGCATGCACTGCACAAGCAAGCTGCCTCTACTGACTGCAGTAAGATGGCATTCCACTGGAATCAAGAATTTCAGTATAAATAATAAGTTCCTATCGCTCTGATATTTTTTACATATCATTTTTAAAATTCAAAGGAGTGAGCCATCGATAATCTTCCATCTTCCCCATGCAGATTACACCTCCTTACTTAATCATGGACTAGATTAACACTTGGTTACAGGTTGTAGTTTTTTTTTTTTACTCTTCTTCAGTCGATGCATTGGTCAGTGGTCTCTGTGACCTCATGAAGATGCCCATTAACATGTTTAAAATGGACACCTGGATCTAAATTCACCTATCTGAGTATGAGTTGCTGAATATATTTACTGATCCGAGAATTGTACAGGGAATTGCTGAATTGCACTGAATTACTAATTATTATTTCTAATATTCTTCATCTGCTTATTGGCTTTCTTCTGATCTTACATTTCTGTCTTATTCCCATGGTCTATGTGATACAGTAGCATTAGGAAGCAACTATTGATTATTTTGATGATGATATTTGTGATTGTTTTATGAAACAAAGTGTATTCTGGGAAATGATACAAACAAATAAGCGTCTGCAAAGATGCAGGTTTGATGTGTTCTCTACTTTCACCAACAGGACTGTTCCTCTAGCTATATGCATCTCCATGACAATTGTCACCATTGCCTATGTGCTGACTAATGTGGCCTATTACACCGTAATGACAGCAGAGGAGTTGCTTGCTTCAGATGCAGTTGCTGTGGTAAGTTATATAAATATGCAGTGATCATTGGCCATTGAGAAACCAGGATATTTCTTTGGTATTTTCATTTTTTCACAAGTGTTATTGGAACTGTCATGTTGCCACATTTTGGATGACACAATGAAAATGCTGGAAATGATGACAAATATCTATCAAATAACTTTTTTTGACAGACCTTTGCAGATAAATTAATGGGAAGCTTTTCAATGGCGGTTCCTGTTTTTGTAGCCTTATCCTGCCTTGGCTCATTGAACGGTGGCCTGTTTGCTGCTTCCAGGTGTGTTTCTATAATTATATCTACAGGACTAGACTGTTCAAATAACGTTAATGGTGTAGGGTGCCTTAAAGATATGAGTCGAAATGGTGGCAAAATATGTTCGTTAGTTGCCCTGTGCTCCCCTGGGGTGATAATCCAGAATAAGGTATTTGTCGCTCTCCATTCACTTCTATAGGGCAGCTAAAACTGTCTCAAAATGACACTTCTAGCACGTAATAAAGGTGCAACTAGATACTGTTCTTGCATGCAATGGGTGGGTGTGTGCATTATGCATGCATGTTCACACACATAAGACAAAAGTCTTGCTACCTGCTGGTATGCTACCTTTTTAATTTTGTTCACTGTGTGCCCTCATGCGTTAAGATGTCGGTTATTGATTTTCAAAATATGGCCTTCAGCGAAATTCTTCAGCCCAAGCAGATTTCAGTCCCATCCACTCAACTCAATTCTGATCAAATGTTGCTCTTTAAGGGGCATTTTACAGCTCTGTGCAGAAAAGTGTGAGTTCCTCCCTCCCTAAACAACTCTTCTCCATTAGGGCATTTCACGTGGCCTCGCGAGAAGGTCACCTTCCCGAAATCTTCTCCATGATCCATGTCCGTCGCTGCACACCAATCCCTGCCGTATTTGTCATGGTAAGTAGCAAAAACAAGTGAAAACTTGAGTAACTTCCACAATTATGTTTAATTTAATACGTTTAGCCCAATTTATTCATTCTTGATTAAACAAACACTTTCCTTTGTTTTATGTCCCTACTGTATTTTAATGGTGCAAGTATAATTGGGCAGGTTCGATCTCTGTAATGAGGTAGACCCTCATTATGTGTGAGTAATAGGTAAATAATAGTGGTGACAAGATTGTCCATTTAAAGGGAGCATGGAAAGCATCCTGATTGGCCAGTGCACAATCACATAATGACCACACACCTCCAACTCATTGCTGAGTCATCTGTAACTCAATTTCAATACCAAATTGAGTATAGACCATCTTTTCTTTGTCCGCTGAAGTAATGCCAAACTGAATTCTAACCTTAAACCCTTTTAAAATTTTTTGTGGAAACTAGGTAATTGGTTGGACTTAATAATAATTTATAAATCTGCCCTGTAAAAACATCTGGGTGTATGTGATGTATCTAAAGCAATACTGCAACTGAAAAAAACTTGAGTGCTGAAAAAAACTGAGTGTTGAATATATGAAAGTAAGCCCTAGTGATCGTTGGAGGTCAGCTGTTTGAGACTGCCATCTATACATTTATCTCTTACCATTACACCTAATTCTAACACTAGGCTACTGGAATTGAATAGCTATCTGAATGTAGGTTTTCACAGTCATACAAGACTATATTTGAAACTGGATGATAGAAATCATAAAAAAAGAAAACTAAAAATGTGTTCTTTTTCAATACATCATCAGCCTATGAGTAACATATTTATCTACACATGCTGACAGAATCATTGTAAAGCTGAAATAATCATAATTTGTATTCATATTGTAAAAAGAGAAAAAAAAGTTTTTAAAAAAAAGCATGATTTGAGACAAGAGAATAAGCAAAATTATATGCCAATGGGGAAAGAACAATTTACTTGATAATATTTCTTAAAAAGAAAATTGCCGGGGCTGAGCATATCCAATTACACGTCACCCCACGGAGCTGCTAGCCACAGTCAGCACTGACATGGTCCAGATTCAATCCAAGGCTGGGAGGCTCATCCATGCACCACACTGATATGGATATAGATATGGATGGATCACTTTAAGGGTTGTTTCTCCTGACAAGTTTTCCTATTGAACTCTATGGAAAAATAAGTCAGGAGAAGAAACCCTTCAAGTCGTCCATCCGTATCTACTGCATATCTGGCAGCAGAGTGATGGTTTAAGGCTTGTTTGATACGTCAGACCCTTGATGACTTAGAGCCATTTAGCCAACCATGTGTTCCAATGATGACTTTATTCTATATTATGTTAAACTGTCCAATATTTTTTGGTGCCCAAAAATGGGGGGGGGGGGGGGGGTATTGTACAAAAGGTTCTATAATTTCTAAACAGTTCATCCGATATGGATGAAAATACCCTTACATTAAAGCAGACAGTCTGCACTTCAACCTCATTGCCATTGTATCCTTTCAAACTCAAAGTGCTAGAGTATAGAACCAAAATAACAAAAAATGTGTCACTGTCCAATTAATTATGGTGCTCACTGTATGGCGGAACCCATAATACAACACAGTTTGTGTAAAACAAACAAGTGTGTAAAATAAATGCAAACCATTTTTGCATGATATAAAGTAAGGGTTTCACCAGATATATTTGTTTAGGGGGACTAAGCCTCTAGTACGGGGGTCTACTCTGGGGAGCCAGGAGTTTCAGCAATTAATATGGTTCCCCATAGCAGGCTATCATGGAGAAACTTCGACCTTTTTCTACCAAACTAAGGAGTTTGCAGTCATGTTTTCAACCCAGTTATACTCAAAATACATATAAGAATAAGAATCAATCAAGTTATAGTCGAGCTGTTTTACTCATAATAATCAACATGCTCTGCTTAGTCTATTTATGACTCCACACTGCACTCTAACGAATAGTGTCAGCCTCCCCAGGATATCTCTGTGTTAATAAAACTAGTGACTTAAAAATTATTTTGCACAGGTACAGTAGGGCTAAAGCCCCCTAAAATAGGTCTGGCAACACCACTTATAAACAAATGGTACTCGCTAAAATTTTAGGGGTGGCAACTGGGGTGGCCAATCATTTCCCAGGGGGGTCCGTTGCCACCCATTGCTACCTATTATTATTATTATTATTATCATTATTATTATTATTATTATTATTATTATTATTATTATTATTATTATTATTAATGAGACTGGCCTTTATTTAAAATTCAACATATTTGTTCCTGGCTATTAATAGAGCATTACTCTTGTTAGAGACTCTAATGGACGTTTTATGGTATGCATAAAAATAGGATAAACCATAATCATTTTAGCCCCTGATAAACCTGTGTGAAAAGCTGTTGTCATGAAAAGTTATTGTAATGGTAACAGCCTGTGAAATCAATGTCATTGGCTGCATGTGTAATGCCCCTTCACCTGTTCATACTGGGTTTTGTCTGTCCTCTTTACAGTATCCATTGACGATGCTCATACTGTTCATAGGGGACATCTATAGCTTGTTGAACTTCCTGAGCTTCGTGCGCTGGCTCAACATTGGAATCGCCGTTTCTGGGCTCATTTATCTACGTTACACACGTCCCAAACTGCTCCGTCCCTTTAAGGTATCTACTACCTTATATATATATATATATATATATATATAACCTACATTACTGTTATTTAGGAATGTTCCCACCAGCCAATTCGGGTTGAATCCATGCCGCAAAGGTTATTGGGTTTATTGGGTCATCTGAACAGTGTTTACTTTGAATGGCTTTACCACGGAATGGTGGTTGAAAGCATCTTCCATACCCCAAATTATATTGCATTGGAAAATAACATTTGACGAGCTCTGAAAACCTTTACTCCTCTGAAAATATTTTTTTTAGAAATACCACGTGATTTAAGTTTTCCCTTCTTTTGGCTGGGATTCAGCAACATTTGACTAACAATTAAAAGCAAAATTACTAAAATTATTAATTCTTTATTATTCCTCTCAAACTCAGTTTGCAAAGAATCACTTAAACAAACTCGCTAAACTGAGAAAAAAGTGCAATGCTTGCATTTTGTCCATTTTTTTCAAAGTTAAGGGCACATGCTGATTGAATCCCAGCCTTCATATTAAAACAATTAAAAAACCATGAACCATTTTGCAAGGTTCTGCAATTTGTTTTATGTATGTTTTATTCTATGTGTGTGATTCTATGCAAAGATCAAGATATTAGTTTTACTCCATGTAGTATATCAGCATTTATATCAGAGTTTTATGGATCTATTTAAATTTTTCATTTATTTCCTTTTTCATAAGGTTCCACTGTTCATGCCAGTTGTGTTCTCCTTCACCTGCTTCTTCATGGTGTTCCTTTCTCTATATTCGGACCCATTTAACACTGGCATTGGTTTTGCCATCTACTTGACCGGCATTCCAGCTTACTGCATCTTCATTGCGTTCAACATGAAGCCCAAATGGTTACAGAACCTCTTCGGTAAGATAAATAGTAAGATAAATAGTTTGAACCTGTGAAGCATGGTCATTGGGTGCCCCTGTATATATGCCTATGACTGAGCTCACAATAAAGATATGCACTATGACCACTTGAATTGCCCTATTTTGGGTTAATACAGTTCACCTTGACCTTGACCTAATTTTCCAGATTTCCAGGACACATTCAGCCAAGCTTTCAGAAATAACAAGAATATAGACCTTAATAATGACAAGCAACATGTCTAATTTAGCCAATTTTCCCAATGATGTCTAATTACCTGTCCCTTAGGTAGTCAGAAAGGTAGTCAGACTTGCTAGCCAAATTAGGAATATTCTTCTTATAAGATCCTTTTGTTATGGAAAGATAAACAGAGCTACAAGACCGTGAGATAACCAACTGAATGGTTTGACACTGGTGTGCATTGTGCATGTATAATCAAGACTGATAACGGGCAGTACTACAGCTAATAAATGCATGGACACTGACTGGAGAACACATCTCTGATCCACTCCACTTGACTCATTAGATTGAGCAATTTTCTTTATCTTTAGAATGCTCTGTTTTGTTTACTTACAACACATAAAGTATATACTATGGTGGACCTGGACATAAAATTGTCAAAAGTTGTAACAATAATGACATTTTGCATGTGTGTGTTTGACTGTTCTGCACACCGCAAACACATTTGTGTGTGTGTGTGTGTGTGTGTGTGTGTGTGTATGTGTATGCATGTGTGAGTGTGTGCGCTATCTCTTATTAATAACCCTGTTTTCCCCTGTTATTGCAGCTTCAATAAGCAGGTCCATGCAAATCCTCCTGGAGGTCGTCCCAGCTGAACATTGAGTTCTGTAGTGATCAGCAGTCAATATTGATAAAAGAATGCAATGTAGTCTTATTGTAGTATTACCTAATTACCCATAGTCCAAGTCAGAATAACATTGTTTGCTTGTAAATCTAGAACTGAGATAAGATCTAATGGTGTGACACATCATATTTGACATTGACAACTGATTACGGTTTCCGATTTCGAAATGCAGTGTTTACCGCTAAATAAACAATTCACTGAAACTGTTTTATAACAAATGACTTTTACAAGCAGTGTTTTGAAAGAGTGTGTATTTTGTTTTTCAAGCATGTACTTGAGTAAACATTGGTTTATGTTTACAGAAAACACTTCAAATAAAGTATACGGCACATTTTCTTGCACTGATTATAATGCTGTTTTTTTGTTTATTGTATTTTTTGTTTTTTACATTCAAGAAACATGAATGTTACAAAGTAGAATGTGTTATGTTTACATATTAAGGAGAAAAGTAGACTTGTTGTGAATTTATTGTACATATTTTTGCTGTCCTTCAAGTACATGGCAAATAAAGGATATTAACAACAACTGTGGTCATGTTTAACGATTTTGTCATTTGGTGGCTGAAAGTTACAAAACGGTTGAAAATGGTTGTAAATGATGAAATTAGAAATAAAGACAACTGATTATAACACTGTAATGTGAATTAAGGTTTATCGAGTTCTCCAAACATTGTCATATGACGTTTGCCAGCAGTAGCACACAGCTCCATCTTTAAACACTTTTTTTCTAACTTTAGCTAGCTAGCTTGAAGGACTAAAGGCTAGAATTGCTTTATGTCGTTAACCGTAGCATAGTTTCTGACCTTGTTGGGGGGACTTCTCAATTTTGACGTTCGCTCATCTTCAGGTTCAGCAGCAGCACTGTCTGCCAGAAATATCAGATGAGATGATGATATCTGATTGGTCGAGAACTACCCATGCGTTGCAGTCATGTATATGTAGTCCGGTAAAGTGGACTACAAACGAACAACAATCATTAATCCAATACTTTAAAAAATTTTTATTGGATGTATGCTCTATATCCTTATACCACACAGGCTGATCCAGGAATGTTTTGGCTCATTCTATAAATCAGATTTTAAGAAATAGTCGATAGTCTCCAAAGCCTGTTCTATCTGCCATAGGGAATTTACTTCCGAAACCAGACTCCACCAACGTCTGACGTACTCACTTGATTACTCTATTGACCTTATTCATATGGCAGCCATATTGCTCTTACGTGACGCTCGGGGTGGGAAACTCCACCCGGAAAAGCTGGTAAACTACTGTAAAAGTATGATATTCTTTCTGTCGTGTGCCAAGCTTCAACTCGTATAAACGTCAAGAATCTCTCTTCACTGTTTCCCGATATACAAAGCACTGTGAAACGAATGAATTTCTAAAATCCAGAGGGATATTACACTTTCGTATAATAAGTCATTTTTGTGGAGCCTGCCCCATTGTATTTGCATAACGTGAATAACTTAGCTAGCAACATCAGCTCAGGCTGCAATTAACTTAGTAGGCTAGTCTATGACAGGAGTCAAACAAACATTCCACAGCAACTACAACAGCACTGAGTATAGCAAGTAAAAGCAACGTGGCCGCAATGTGAATAAGGTCAATTGCAGTTGAGCTTCCACACGTGGTCAGTATTGCCACTATGCTCCATGTTGTACCAGTGTATCTCAACAAAACATCTTCAACCTACAAAAATTACAAGTTACTCAAGCATACTAAGCACAAAGTGGTCATTCAAATGTTATGACACAAAGTTTGAATGAACACATTCTCGTCAGATGGTAAAATAAAAAAAACATGGCCAAATTCCATGAAATAATTTAGGAAACAATGGACGTCATGCAAGAAACTTTCGTACGCACAAATTTATTCTTATGTGGCAGGTAAGAACGGCTTACACAATTTTATGCCATTCACAATTTCTCTCTTATTTTGGATTTACTCATAGGTAAGAACTAATTGTGAGAGTAGTTGCGACTTGTTGTACGAGTTACGCACAACGGCCTGTTATTCACCAAAGCAAATAGGCCTAAATTATTTTCCCAGCAACTGGGTTGTATTAATTTAGATTTAAAAAAATATATATTGAGTTTGACTTAATAAATTGCTCACCATAATCAAATTACCATGTTTAAATTATCTGCTTAATTTATGAATTTATCGTAAAAATTTAAATTATATGATTTAAATATTGATATTTAAAGATTAATATTAAATATTATTGTAGTCTACACATGCATATTTAGCAAGCACCCTGTATTTACCTTCCCCAATTGAAAACAATAGCCTACATACAAGTTAATAGCCTAGATGCAAAATACAACTCAACCTCGCTCACTGCCTAGTCGAGAGGCTAGCACAACTTGCCCGATATTATCAAAATTAAATACATCTCCTTTCACTCAAGCCCAAAAATTTCTAATTAGCCTATACGTTTTTTTCTTCTTTTTACCCCATGCAATGCACTGGCTGAGGCCAGGAAAGCATGTGACTACTTATTGCTGCAGCAATACAGTACTGTGTGTCAAACTGTGTGGCCTTCTGTTTTTCCCGTTTTTCTCCATCCTTCTTAGGTAAGATGCCAGTTTTATGAATGCATCTTCCAGGTACAGGGGGCAGGCCTGCTGGCCCTATATGACATTTTGGGGGCATTAATTATGCTAATGGAGAGTTCACGTGAGCACACGTTCCTTTAAGACCAGGTGAATTTACACTGACATGTAAGAAAGTTTCTGGAGGTTAAGAAAGTTTGGTGAATCTGACGTGAAGTCCACATGTGAACATCTCAAGAAAGAATTTAAGATAAAGTTAAGAGAATGTTCTTGCATGAGGCCCATTGGGTAGCGTTTCTTTGGAATAGAGCTTGTTTAGTTTGTGTGAGCTAAGATCCAATATTGTTTTTCATAACTTGGCCTCATTTTTATATCAATACTTTTAACAGCAGGCCTAGATTTTGCAACTTTTAATGAATGAAATATAAACAGTGCATTGTATGCATGAGTAACTTGGCATTTTTGTCTGAAATGTGTTTTTGTTAGGATATCATTCCTTTTTGTACTGTATTTGTTTTGAATAACTGATAATGATAATGTGTATAAACTATGAACCATACGATAAGTAAATCTAGAGAGATACACAATACATGCAAACACATGTGCAACACATATCTGGAATCATCAAAACAAAACAACACAAAACTTGGCCAGTCAACACCAGGCCAACAGGAATTATTCAAGGCATTGAACCCCAAACAATGTTTGCCAACAAACAGCATTTGAGGCCTGTAGCAACCAGAGCACCCAATGTGCTCCAAACTGAGTCTCACGGAGGAAGCTGGCCCTCGACCAGAACTGCACTGACCACTCTATCTCCAGCCAGCTTCTTTCTTCTGTTTTGTTTCCACCTACATGCCTATATTAGACACACAAACGCTTTGTTAGGGAAGAGCTTTGTTTGATATTAGGTTAAACAGCAGTGAAGTAGCTCCTCTCATAAGAAACAACGAGCGTCATCTTCAAAAAGAGACTGGAGAATCTGGACAATCCTCAGATTAATTTTGTGTGGTGTCATCTTTGATGGGCTCAAAGGGTTTCAGGATTGACTGAATAGCCACCAGCTTCTCAACTCTTTAATTTGTCAGCTTGTTGCACACTCTGCTGTATGTTCCACCAAACAGGGGATGAGTTCCGCTCTGATAAAGCTGATGTTGGAGGGATCTGGATAATAATTGAAACAACAGCAGCATGGCTTCACACTTAGAGTCCTTTCCACCAGGGTGATGCCTTAATGTGTTTGGCTGCCTCCCAGATTGCATCAGCACTCCACAGACCTTCCTTTCAGAAAAATGTACCCAAATTTAGCTTATCTTTGCAACCCTATCAGTAACATTTATAAGGGCGTAGGTAGGCCCTTATATTGAAGGGCTGGCTGGGGCACGCTATTCAGTTAAGGTCAGTTTGCTTCACTTTGCTTTTCAATGCCTAAGAAAATGACTGAAAAGTTGTGCACTTCAAAGAGTTTGCAGGATTATGTAAAATATTGATGTGTAAAATTCCTATCAATATTATACATATACACTCACTGGTCACTTTATTAGGTACACCTGCTCATTAAAAGAAATAGCTCGCTCCTCTAAACAGCAAATCATGTGGCTGAAAGCATGCATACATGGTGAAGAGGTTTACTTGTTGTTCACCCAAAATATCTGCAGGAACTGTGTGATGCTATCGAGTCAGCTTGAACCAAAATCCCTGGGGAACGTTTCCAGCACCTTATTCTGGAGGTAAAAGGGTGTCCTACCCAGTACTACATAGGTGTACCTATAATAGACAATATAGACAAATATTTACCTTAGCATAAAAGCAAGATTGGTGCCTTGTTGTTTTGCTGCTGAAAGGCTCAATGTGGAGAGTTATTTTCCACTGCTTGTGCCGCACGTCAATGTCCCCGTGAAACCCTGGGGTTGAAGGACAGTTGTGGGCGCCAGCTCGGTGGAAGGGGCATAGCTCGCAAGATTCCCCTCCCTGCGGGCGGCATCCGTTGTCCACGCTCAAACTGCCCACGTCGGACCGCTGCCAGCTCAAAGCTCCAGTCGTACGGCGCCAGTGAAATAGCGTCACAGGACGCCAAGGCCTGGACGCGGACCAGCAGCTAGCGCACTTTAACGCATGTGAACAAGGGGTTACCGGGCACTTGGAAACCTTCCCAGAGCAGTGAGTCAAGGAGCGGTGCTGGTGTCCTGCCAGGACCTGGCAGCCATCCTGTGTACCCATGTCACTGATATCATCGCTAGAGTCAACAGTGTTACCATGCTTCTGGTTCAGTCAACATTGAATAAGGCATGAACAGCCAAGGGTACATCAGCCCCTTTCAATTATGTACTTGCTACTGTGAAACATCAACAGCAGTATTCCTTGTCAGGTATAGTAGATTGCACAGTTGTGCTTTTTAGTTACTTTTCTTTGAATTATTTTTTACATTATTTTGTCCCTCATTTTCTGAACTAGCTTCCTAAAAAAAATTCCGCATGCAACCACCATAGCTCATTTACACGGATATTTAATTAAATGAATTCATGTCATTAATCCACATTGTCACCCCCTGTTCAAGTGGCTTTTATCAGCCAACTGGGTCAACTAATTATTATTATTATTTTTTTGGCTTCTTTGTCTTTACATCATTTGCTGATAATAGTATAAGCATCTGTGGTTTCAATTAATTAACAGAGGGGATGCATCAAGCATTCTGTGTTCTGTGCTAGATAAAAACATTTTTTAACGTGAATTCAGCAATGTAACAAGTATAACTGTCACAGGTTTGTTTTCTTCAAACGGCCCAGTTTACCATTAGTTGTGACCACACTCTTCAGTCAGCCACCAATTTGTAAGGGGTGGAGAAGGCCTCTTGTTGATAGACAATTGTTGATAATAATAATGCATTTGAATGCATTTTGTCAGCTTTACGCCAGGTTAACATTTGTTGTGTAATAAAAATTTTCCATAGATTTCTGTACCAAATGGATTTATCAATTATAAGGCATGTTTTTTTTTAGTTAGAGTGGATGTTAGACTCATGTGCATATGATTATATCTGTTACAAGTTATAACTCACAACATCCCACCAATGAGTTGCCATAATTTAAACCTACTGTAACTCACAATATAAGTATACAAAGTGCTACAACTTATTGACGATGATGACGATGATGATGGTGCTCAGAGAAGAGGCATAATTTACCAAGGTGTGTGAGCCAATTATTTTATCAGGTTGAGTGGTGTTAATCAGCACTTGTGCCTCTTTGTCTGCCTAGTGTTTAACAGCTGTGTACACGCTACATGCTAATTTCATATTTTCTCAGTTGCATCACACCAGTATTGATTCATGAGCTGTTATGAAGACTGTCTCTAACAAGCTAGCGCAGTGCCATTTCAATTTGGTTCAGGGTGTGTCTGTTCATTCCCCATGCTGGATGTGCATGGAGTCAAACATCACATCAGTTCCTGGTCTACAGCTTTGATGATGTGTGAAATTGTTTAGCGATTGGCCTAACTTCCCAGTGAGCAAAAGCCAGAATTTAGATGTCTTCACTTTTCCACCAAATGTAGATAGCGTTTCACCGACTTTTCACCACAAAAATGTTCACTGGATTCCCGGCACATTTTTTTTCCTCCAATCACAGCTGACAGGATGCACTTGCCATCTATGTATGTACAGATGAATGGACAGCCAGGATCATGTAAACAGACTGTTATGAATTGCTTTTAGATGTCACTGCTTTTTAAAATTTCCACACGTACATATACATCAAGAGCTGCATAATGTTTTATTTTTGTACATTTGTTTATAACAGGAGTTATGCCATGTTTGATCCAACTTGACATATTTCATGCAATGCTCAGTACACAAGACTTAACGATAGTATATTTGCTGTATTTTCAGCCTGTATTAGTTTCCCCTCATTCATAGATCTCAATTTTAAATTAAAATGAACAGTGAATACACACATTCCCAATATTTACCCAATATAAAAAGTTAAAATCCACAATGATCTTGCAATCAATTAGTCAAAACCAAAAGCTTTTTTTTCAAAGATCTGCAGACATGCATAAAATCAAAATAATCCTGAACACTATATATTTGCTCAGCCATAAGTCACCACCCATGAGCACAAGTTCTCTATATCCTAGACACTGCTGGGATCAAACTATCCACTGCCACACCAAACTGCTGCAGGGATACCTGGACATAATTTGGTCAACTCCCATACACTAACAGGATGAAGGCATCAAAGCACAGCACCTTGAAAAATGCACGCAATGGAATGTTCTGCTATGCTTCAAATAAATTCAATTCATGTGACTTTAGAATGTGGATTATCTGACTGTCCTAATGGAAAAGAACATTGTTTGGGAGGGGTATTGATTTTATAACCCTTCCCAGATGCCATACCGGATACTATGTCCTCAACTGAGCCGCAAATGTGTGCAACAATCCTCCCCTGCTTCTCTAAATTACACAGACTCTTCTATTTGACAGCAGAGTAGCCCAACAGCTATGAATGTGGGATGGACTTCTTGCTCATCCTGAGCCAATGAGCACATACACAGATGTGTGTTAGGAGTTTGACCTCTTCTCTCTAGATCGGTATGTTCTGTCAGGGTCCATGACCAGGGTTGAACTGCATGAGAGGAATGCCATTTCCAAGAGAGGACTCATACAATGCTGATGCCGTTTTCAAGTACACATAAAATGTAAAATGTAGCTTCTTTCCTTTATGTGTGAAGTGTTGGTAGTAAGCCTGAAGTCACAACATTAGTGACAAAATCAAACCAACCAGGCTTTGCTGGAGAGAAGCTCTGGAAGAAGGACCGAAACTTGGGTGCATATTAAATTAAATCCATTACACAATAAATGATTCATTAGTTTTTCGCTGAAGCCAATTGTGCAGCTTTCTCAAATGACACAATGCCATTTTTCCAGGGGGAAAAAAAAGCTATTTGGAAATGTCTGTCTTGGTGGCTGATTTGCACATAATTAAAGTCATTGTTTGTAGTGCTCCAAGATAAATACATGCAAGGGTGTCTGGGGGGCTGCATTGTCTGCTGGGTTTTGATATATTTTAATGATTATATAGGCCCGGGTGTACAACTAGCATTAAACAAAATCCAATCAACAGCCAGTCTTCGGTTAAGAAACCTTATGCTAAGGAGACGACAGCGATGGCAACAAAAGCTAAGTTAGCGAAAAGAAATGGCAGAGGAGTTGCTGACACGGTGTTACTTTGAGCA
This sequence comes from Synaphobranchus kaupii, assembly GCA_029718625.1. Classification (NCBI taxonomy): domain Eukaryota; kingdom Metazoa; phylum Chordata; class Actinopteri; order Anguilliformes; family Synaphobranchidae; genus Synaphobranchus; species Synaphobranchus kaupii. Next base: position 122,867,992 of record CM056376.1, read on the forward strand.
TTGCAATGCACTGCCAATACTGTACCTGATTTAGCTGGATCGATTGCTTGCTAGTTAGATATTGTGTAATCAATCAAAAAAAAAAAATCCTTTCTTTTTAAACATTTGTGCTGAGGACTGGAGTAAAGTAGGTAGCTCTACTTCAAGGAGGCTAACTCCCTTATGTAACTGAACTGAAATTACTTTCCTTTATACATTTCTTCATAATTAAAGTGTTTTTAATAATGAGTATGAACTACAAAATGGTTCGTGGTTTGTTGCAAATCAACAGCTGTTTTATATCTCCTCATCAAGCTAAATGGGCAATGTAAGTCACTCTATGGATTTCAGTAGCTCTGTACCTTTGGCTGGCACACAGCCACAGTGTTGGATGTAACATACGAATGCATCTATTTGAATTAATTTGCTGGCTACGTTGGCAGCTGCCTGAAAGGAAACAGCCCTTAGAAGTTGACACCCCTGTTCTAATGGACGAGAGCCTGTGATGAATCCAACCTCTGCCAGTGTGGAAAATCGTCGTACAATTTCTTGTAATGCCAGAAATACAGGCAAAATATATATTTGTGGCATAAAATATTCATTACCTCATCTTGTTGGAGGAATTGTGACCATTCTCGTGTACTTTATTATTGGCCAAACTTGAAAACTTGAGTGTGTATATACAGTGCACTCTAAAAGTGTTAGTACACGGACACATTTTTTAAGCAGTATTCCAGGCCATTGGATTTGAAATGGAACGGTGACTATGAGGTTAAAGTGCAGACTTTCAGCTTTGATTTGACAGTTTTTACATCCATATCGGGTGAACTGTGTAGCAATTGTAGCCATTTTTTACACATAGTCTGCCTGTTTTAGGTCACCAAAAGTAATTGGACAAATTAGAATAAACTTAAAGTCATCATAGTTAATATTTGATTGCATATCCTTTGCATGCCATGACTTCCCTGATGTCTGTGACCCAACAACATCAAACGACTCTTGATATCTTATTTTCAGGTACTCTTACAAGCGATACTATAACCTCTCTGCATTTGAATGGATCTCTATGGGAATTGGGGGGTGGGACTAGATTAAGCTGTACATTACACGGGAATAGCATGGAACACATGGTTGGCTAAATGGCTGTAAGTCATGAAGGGTCTGAGGTATGAAACGAGCCTCAAACAATCACTCTGCTGCCAGATATGCAGTAGATATGGATGGATCATTTTAAGGGTTGTTTCTCCTGATTCATTTTCCTATTGAACTCTATGGAAAAATAACCAATGCAAAGATAATGTATGTCAAAATATAGCTTCACCAGATTCTCACTGCTGATGATACTATGACATCTCTAAAAAAAAGTCAGAAATACTCCCAATTCTGACCAAACAAAGACATTGCCTTTTCATTACCACTTGTCTCAACAGTCTTTCCACCCCCAAATGGGTGCAGGATCACTGTCATTGTCCCGCCACCACAGCCATCTGCTGACTGTGCTTAAAATCACTTAAATATGCTTAGTAGCATCTGTTCACACCTGGTTCCCAATTCTGATGTTTCCTGAAAGCTCACGAGTTGTAAACTTTCTCCCATAGTAAGATGACAGCCTTGTGTTGAGTAAATTGCACCCACCCACCTACACCTAATGGGGAGGACCTAGGCACAGAGCAGTCGTAGTAAATTATACAAATCTTTTAATTATTTTTTTTGTTTATTTGTAGTAGAAATAATCTTTTGTGTAATTTGTTTTGGTCACTTGTCTTGGTTTTTGGTGTTGCTGCGAGTTTGGTCATGTCCATGGTTGTCATCACCCCCATTTATTATAACTCAGATGGACTTTGGGATGTAACAATTCCACAGCAGGTGTTAGTCAACCTGTGTCTACATTGTGTCACTGAAGGCAGCAATTTCCTACCATGCACATTCTGCAATTAAGTTAGAAACAGTAACATGAGCAGCTGTTCATGTGTAGCTCTAGCCATGTACCATATTGGAATGGCTTATCATCGTGGCAAGCTTTAAACGTACTTGACTGTTATAATATATGTGACAGAGAACAGAAGCCCAAAAAATAGGACATTCAAACAAGAGCCATAGAGCTCGTCACATTACATCCACTACTATGTGTATAGCACTGAGCAGTTCGGCATGTTCAGAATTTCAAACTTTTGTGTGTGTTTGTGTGTGTGTGTGTGTGTGTGTGTGTGTGTGTGTGTGCATGTGTTCAGTATTTCAAAAGCCAACATATTCTGCATTGACTGAAGATAATATTGTTTATGTAAGGTAGCATCTCAACCACTCCTACACATAATAGTATGTGAAGGTTTACTGTTTGCATTGGTTGTAATTATACTGCCTTATTTAAAATATCTAATGATTAAGAAACTAGGATTCATATATTTTGTGATATATGTCCCAGTATAAACATACAAACAGATCGGCCTGAACATAAGGAAATTGTAAAAAACATAATAAAAAAAGACATAACAGACAATATGGTAGACAGAACAGAGAAACAGACCTCCTGAATTGACATGCATTCGGTGCGGGTTAAAGACTTATTCAGAGGGACTCTAAAAGGTTCAGTGTAAGGTAAAAGAGGGTGTCTGTTGCTAATACAATGCAGCAGAGGGCAACCCTGTGGTTTAATGGTTTGGTAAAAGGCCCAGTAGCTTTCTGATTTGAAACCCCAGGTGGGGTTCAGAAGAGTTGTGCCCTTGAGAAAGTGGGTGGAGGTGGGGGTGGGGTGGCTGCCGACTATCACGGACGCAACGTTTGGCACCCCTCCATACGGATGGCATCCTAGGTGACCTCCTTGTAACCTATGCCTAGACCCGGCTCTGAGTTTAAGTGTTAAAGACAAATAGAATAGAATTCAAGAATTCACTGAATGATAAAAGCTATGCATAGCCAACCTCATGGCCTTATCATTAAATGATAAAGTAATACTCTGTCCCTCTGAGGTCCCCTCAGTTATACATAGGAGATTCATTTTTATTCAGACTGCTTAACTGGAGAAACATCGAGAACATTTTGGTTATCTCTTACTAGCAGTTGTTTCTGTGGTCACAAGGGGGAGCTATAGTGCAGCATAATGCTTATGCCTCCCTGTGAAAGAAAATAGAATTACATTAAAGATTACACAAAATTGAATTTGTTAACCTTAATTAAAACTTATTTTCTTCTCCACTCTTCACTAGTGCATTTTTCATTAAACCAAGGAAAATGCAATTCATTTGTTCAATTACTGTTTTCTGTGGATTAAAAAAAATAAATCACACACTAGGCTGGATTTATTCACTCACATGTTCACCTTTACAGGCTATAATATTTGATATATATATTTAATTTAAAAGACTGATCGCTGGTTTGAAATTAGTTTTATAGACCCAGAGAGGTGCAGGATTGACTGTGTTTTTCTGCCTTGTCAGGTGATGTAAGTTAAAATATTTAATCAGACTGAATAAATGACATCAGGGATAGATAAAAGATTGAATAAAAAAATGGATAAAAAGTACTAAATAAGTCCAGCGAAATGGAATGGGATTTTACTGATTATGTGATATTCCATGCAGCAGACACTACTTTATCGGTCTATCTTGATTTCCGTGTGAATAACCTTTACATTTCAATGTTTTGTCTCCCCTCAATGTACCCATTTAAATACACCATTGCAATTGGCTCTTTTCTTGGAAGGTACTTTCGCAGTATTAATTTGATAGCTTTCCTATTTTTCCATATTTGTCCTTTTTTGTGATTGTGAAATGGCTGCAATTTGATTTAACTGTCACCCAGAATCAAACATTTCACAAGCACTGACAACAAAGCAGGTGGGGATTAAACAAAACCATTTTATTAGATATATGGTCTCCCTCTTAGATTCAAATTCACAATAAAGTATTGTTTTCTCCCTGTCCTTTCCAATGAAATTAGACCAGCAGTGGCTTATTCTGCTCAGCCATTATGAGGACAAGACTCTTTCAGATGGGAATTACATACAACCGGAACTGGAAGTGAGATCAAACGAGAGAGAGAGAGAAGAGATGTAGAAAGACAAAAACCTTGAGTGCTATTAAAAAAGAGATTCAGAAGTAGACAGTGCATTTGTGCGCATCTTGAAACATCCAATTTATTTTCCAAGAAAATAAGCTTGCAAACATTTCAATGATTTTGCATTCTGCAAAGAAAATCTCAGTACAGCCATACCACAGCAGAAAAAAAGATAACAAAACAAAGGCTGGATTTTGTAGGGCCGCACACTCTTGCATCAAACACCGCACCCCTGCTCAGGGTTATAATTAATATCCGGAGTAGAGCTGAACAACTCAGCCCCTTGAAGCCTGCGATCCAATAGGCTTTCCGGCCCCCATTGAACCACTAAACCACTGAAATGGGGAGTGATGCTAGATATGATCAATGAAGACAATGGTTAATTGAATGGGGTGGTTAAGCTGTACATCCACAGATAAAAACCCCCAGACAACCGAGGCCCTCTGGGATCAGCGCTGAGATAGCCTGCCATAGAACAAGGTCAAAGGAGGGCCTTTCAGCTCACGAGAGGACTCGGGCGGTCAAGCTATCCCAGAGGGTGCACAAACGCCCCCCTGATTGTCCAATCGGATTTGGACCGCGGTGCCAAAGGGTGGCTGAGACGGGCGCAGTCATGGTGAAAAATTCCAGGGGGCAGGACCGCGGATGACCTCTGGGAGGAAGTGACTCTCTCTTAGGGTTGTTAGAAAGTATTGTACAAGTATGAGCAATGCCCCCTCTTGCGCATTCCTCAGTCAAGCATAGCTGACCTTACTGGGCGATGGCGAGGGAGAGACAGGAGGTGTGTGTGTGTGTGTGTGTGTGTGTGTGTGTGTGTGTGTGTGTGTGTGTGTGTGTGTGTGTGTGTGTGTGTGTGTGTGTGTGTGTGTGTGTGTTTGTGTGCGTTTGGTTGGGGTTGGGGGTTGGGGTGGGGGTTGTATTTTGATCTTTGTATTGAAATCAAGAGTCAAAGCCATCAAAGGTCAATTTTTTTTGCTGAGACAGCAAAAAAATACCCCCACCATGTGCGTCAGAATGGAGAGGGAAGACTTTTAGAGAGAGCTGACGCTTTGATTGTTACCTCCTTTGATGTTCGGACTCAAAACATTACTTCTACCCCATTTGTTCAGGTTGAATCATATTTGTGAAATCAGTTTGATGAATTCAGACTCCTTCGAGATTAAGGGCAGCGGACATGTGATGATTCACCTGATTACTTTAACTGCGCATGAGTGTGCCCGTGACATTCTCACAGGGCAGTATGCGCATGTAAACAGCGCACTCGCATTTACTAACTTCAACCCACTTCCGCCTCCATAACCAGTTCAATGGTTTTCGTTGCATACGAGCCTCTTTGTCTTCGGACAGAGGGCTGCTTGGAGTCCTCGTCTGGGTTTACATTCAAAAAACGTCCTTCTGTCATTGGGCAGAGAGCGCGACACATCCCGCCTCCCTCAACGTTTCGTTCCACTACCATCTGTTTCTGCAATATTTCATCTCGCATCCAAACCATTTCACGGCGGTCCTTCAACATTTCATTCCCCTACTAATTCTGCAACTTTTATTGCTCATTCCCCCAACACTTCATTCCCCGCATTTCATCTACCTCTGCAACATGTCATCTTTTTTCATCAACATTTACCCGACTCCTCCAATAGTTAAATCCACTTCAGGCAACAGTTCCCTCCAGTCCTGCCTGCACAATGTTTTGTGTCCTTCACCTGCCTGGATAGATGCCTGATCTAGTAAAGCTAAAACGGAACTTGCGTTTCTCCTATAGGAGAACGTCAGACAGGGGTGGTTGGGTGGGTTGAATGTGCTTCTGAGCCAATGTTCTTGGTAGCATTGGGCTCTGGGGGATCTTGTTACTGCAGCTGGTGCGTAGGATGCGTGCGCTCTGACATTAAGTCCCTCAGGTCTGGTGACTCACTGTTGCCAGATGCACCCCAACCCCCCTTTTCGAGAAGAAGCAAGAGATGTCTCAAAACCATCATCCATTTCTGGCTGAAGGTCGCCTTTTAAAATGGTTGCGGTTGAAAGCACCTTTTCAATTCCATAAATCAATCGTTATTGTAAAACATGTGCATTCTTCATTCCTGATTGCCTTTCCTTCAGATCCTCCCAGAATTTATGTTCTGGGAATCGGATAGGCCACATAGCCCAGAATTGTGGTTCTTGAAAAGAAGGTTCTAGGACCTTTCTGCAAGAATACAAAAACCCTGTGGAAATACTGCAAGGGATACCACTTGGTCTGTCCAAATACATTTTGCCAGCCTTCTCCAGTTAATGCTTATTGAATTGTTTCAGGGATGTACAATTTCAATATTTTTTAAGCTGCGGCTAAGCTCTCTCCAGTTAAACTCATTAAGACTGCAGGGTATATAATTCGTTTCAAAGCAGTGAACCTCAGCCACATGCAACTCATCTGTGGAGGTAGGCCTCCCATGTGATCGTCCGCTAACGTGGATGAAACCCACCTCCATCACACTGCCATGGCATTTCATATCTAATATCTCCCATGCATCAGTCCTACCATCTGTTTTCCCAGCCCGAGGTTTGACTTCAAGTTAGGTTTGGGGTCACTTTAATTTCAGTCTTGCCATTAGAGAAGGCGATTGCTTCACTCAAGGTTAAAAAAATCCCTTACTCCCAAAACACTTTTTTTTCTCTCCCTACACACTCCTTTATGAAATTTATATTGAACTTGTATTCAGTCGTGCGTGGCCAAAGACTTCATGTCTCTGGTCGCGTGGTGCAGAAAAGGCAATCAAAGGCATTTTGAAATCCCTCTTTGCACCTGATCACCAGAGGATGTCGGTTTGGTGGTTTAGACATTTAAGTGAATGTTCTTATGTAAGCACTATTGACTGTTTTTGGGAACAGGCCATATTAATTGTAAACCTTTACACGGGCTGATGCTGTGATATGCCCTCTTGAATGCAGCTGCTGTGCTGAACAACATGAGCTTACTTCCTCATATTTTTGAACTTGGCATATTGAAACATCAGAATCTATAGAATATAATTGTAGATCCTCAAAGGATCTCAGTGCAGGCTCCCAGGGGCGCCCGCAGGATTTCTTCCCGGGGTAGGCAACAGAGGAGGCCAAGCCATAGGCTACATGAAAACAAAGCCACTACTTAGGACTAACGTTACAACGTAATTTACCGATATATTTCGCACTCATAGGGTCGCATATTACAACATGTTCTAATGTAGGAGTAGGCCTAGCCTACGTTAAAGTCTGATCTTTCATCAGCAAAACCGGAGAGACTTACTTCAAAATAGAATGGAAATGTTGCGCGCAAAAAGATGTTACGTGACTTAGCTACAGTAGCCTGATGTTTCATCAGGAAAACTGGAGAGTCCTCACAATAGAATGGAAATGTTGCGCGCAACAAGCTGTTACGCGACTTGGAGCACAGTTAATGTTAACACAATGAAAACACTTCTGACAAGTCAATGTAACTATCGAACATGCTCAACAAAATGTATTCACTGCTTAAATTTCTAATAAAATATTATCACTGAATGCACGCCAATTGTGCGTGTGTGTGAGAGAGAGCAAGAGCACGAGCAAGAGCAAGTCACTGCAAATAAAAGAACATTTTGGTGGGTAGCTCGTCTCCCGGTGGGGCTAACTCATCCTCAGCTGAGGACTGGTTCTCCGAAAGCTGATTCTCCAAATTGTTATTTTCATTCTTTTTCAGACTCAACAGTTCCACAATGCTGAGCTGCTTTCTTTTCTTTGACATATTTGGCTAACGTCAATTACTGTATTCGTTTAAGTTAGTTATCTTGACTGACAAGTAAAAAGGCAACTCTAAACTTTTCCCGGTCTAAAGAAAAAGTTGGTCCTCCAATCACTTTCAACTGTCTTCCAATTACTTTCAAATGTTTGAAATATGCAAAACTTGGAAAATACAATAACCAGGCAATACAACGAAGACAATAAGCAAATATAATTCCTCAACATCGTAGAAACAGACGCAGAGACTTTGACAATTCACGTCAGTTTTAATGGAAATACTCATTTTGCTGTTGTTGCTAAGGTACGCAGACTGCGTACTCTGCGTACAGCTGGGGACGCCACTGCAGGCTCCTCCATACTGAGTTAGACTGATGAAGGAGTTCAGTCCAGCTCTCCTCCTAGGAGATCATCTCTTTGTCTCTGGACTGAGAAACCTTCCCTCACATGCACTAAACACCCATTAGAAAAAAGAAAGATTGCATTTTAAACTAAATCTACTTGGGATTTTGCCAAACCTGATACTCTGTAAGGAAATGCACAGATTTTTTTTTTCTTCCCAAAGTTGGCCAATGATATTTGGAAGATGAGAGCAGTGGCAAAATTGAGGTTTAAATGGGAATGGGAAATGAAACAACGGCAATGTGCTACACAGAATGAAACTAGTGTTTTAATGCGTTTCTCATGCATTCTGTACAACCAGTGTCTGTGCAGACTGAAATGAACTCAGGAACCACACTTACTCTGCAAGCTTGCTTTTGTATGTGCTGGTATGTGCATCGGGACCAGGGGAGCTGGATACCTTTCTGTATTTGCCCTTGATTACCAATTGCCCAAAAAAGAAATGTTATTAGCAATGAATGATTACAAACAAATTATCGTGCTGCTGTGCGGCAATGTGTGCGTAGGTATAATTGGCTGGTCAGAGTCTGGTGACTTGCAGGTGAATAATGTAAATAAATGAATCCATTAATACTCTCTCCATTTGTTTTTGCTACTTAGCTATTTCTGTCAAGGTTCCATTATTATTAAGATATGTAGAGTTTAGATATATCATAGATGTTATCCAACTATGTTGAATGTAACTGCTTTGTTATGTTGTACCATTGCCACGCATGTCATAGAGTTAATGTCTCTCATTACGCTGGAAGTTCATGGCGGCTTTAGGGAAGCGGGGAAAGAAAAAAACGCCGTCTGCACAGTCCCTTGGATTTGGACCCGAACCATAATCAAAATTTGTTCCAAATTTCTATCAAACATTGACTAAGGCAGGAGTATATATAAATTGTCAAATGCCCTGATCTATGAATGTATGGGGAGCTTTTTTGAACTACTTGAAAAAAAGGTGTTAAACTGGAAAACCTTTATAAGACATAACATATTTTCATAAGCTAGTTTTTTTTTTCCTCACTCAGTATGTTGCTCCAGTGCCTAATGGTCTGATAGTTTTGTTGAACTGGACACACATGCAGGCATGCATGCACACACACACAGACACACACAGACACACACACACACACACACACACATGCACAGACACACACACACACACACACACACACACACGTGCATGTTCACATGCACATTTTACGAAATGTTATGTTCCTTTAGACTTCTTTTTAATTCTTGAATGCCTTACATCAGAATGGCTAACACCTTAAATAATGAACTGGCTGTGTGGGCATTTGTTCAGTCCTACGAGAGTTCCCAGTGGTCAATTCTGTCTGATGCCGCAACCCCCCCCCCCCCCCCCCCCCCACACACACACACACTGTGATGCCTGAGGCATAATTCAGCCAGATGGAGAACAGGTCCTTCACCTGTCAGCACGGTTTAGCCTCAATCTACACCCAACAAAGGCTAGTCATGTTTTTATCATCCCGTGGATCTCATACTGCTCCCTTTCTACCTCGACGCAAAGCTACGAAAACACGGTCTGTCAGATACATGGAGCAAGGAGGGTGCCTTTGGAAAGCCAGGCACTAAATGTCTGTCCTAGCCAATAACCTTTGTAATTGTATTAATGTTTCCATTTGCTAGGTAATGGCAATGGCAAATGACAACGGTGTGTGTGTTTCCTGACCCAAGAAGTGTGACTTTGTGGAAAATGATACCGTGGGCTCAAACCCAAACACAGGTTACAGTTGTTACAACCTCAAGTAAGTCACTAAGCTAACATGAGAATGATGCAGCTCACAATTGGCTGCATAAATGGGAAAAATGTGCAATGAGGTCATATGTTTCTCTCTCCTCTGTGAAGTCAGACGAAGCTCAGTCATTCATTTTACACAAACCCGAAAAGCCACGAGAGGGAAGGCATCGTTTGCCGGGCACACGACTGGTGAAATTGAATCTGCGCTGGCGAAAAAGCAGCCCGGTCTCTTGGGACTTTTAATCTCTGTCTGACAGGTAAAACACAGGGGAGAATTCACTTTGATGCAGAGCCCTTTCAACCAGTCTCAGAACTTGAACTCGGGGACCACACGAGTACTTCAGGCTTTTGTGTGAGTGTGTGCATGTGTGCGTGCCTGTGCGTGTATGAATGTGTGTGTGTGTGTGTGTGTGTGTGTGTGTGTGTGTGTGTGTGTACTCACATGCTATAAAAGTATACATTTTTCAAAGCAGTCACACCACATGAACATGGTGCATTTTGTTTCTGCTCGTATGGTGCAGCGTTGTAGAGAAACTGTCCATAAAACCTGTAAAATCATAATACAGTGAAGAGGTAGATAATTCACACATTATTCTCATGTGGCTAATCTGTACCCTTGTACATTCTCCACAAGACTGCCCCCACGGCTCAAATGTATTACTTGCATTCCTTTATTATGTTTGTATTTATTATTTTTTCTAATATAACTGGGAAAGCAAATACAATGGAATATGCTTTAGAATAAATCCTTCACGTATATGAGTATGAACGCAATATGGGGGTTATGGATTTTCTGCTATAATGGAGCGGTCAAGTTGCGATAATAAAGATTGAGGTTATTACCGTATTCCCCCAACCGCTGCCCTCCCATGTAAGTGTGATCTATTATTTTTCCCTGCCCTGTGACTCCACGGCTCTATAAATACACCGCAGTTGGAGAGGGTGGTTTCTGTAGTGATTTGTTTGCATGGATTAAATGTCAGATTTGGAAATATGTTATTACCTCTGGAGCAAAGCGCAAGAGACCTTAACAAAAAAATAAATAAAATTAAATAATTGACACAAACCGCAGAGTTTCCGTGGACACGCGTGTCACACGCGGTCATGCTCCCGGAAATGTCTTTCTTTCTTTTCTTTCTTTTGTTGTTGATTTTCTCACCGAGTGACGGGGGGGGGGGAGCATCGGACAGGCCCCCTAATAGAACAGCAGTGAGCGAAAACCTCCATTTCTCCCCCTTGCTCCCCGTCCTCAATCAAATCTGACCAGCTCCCACAACGGCGTCGAAAAGCATTAATGCGGCCTGAGTGAGAGTCGAATCGTGCACTTACTTTAACGACTTGCCTGTTGCATCCTGGCACCTTAATGGCTGTTTTTTTCCCCCCTGAGACTAGAGCGCGCTGAAGTGAACGCCAGTCATAGGGTCGGCCCTTTTGTTATTTGTTCTGTAGCGACTCTGTCAAGTACTTGATTAGGGAGCTTGACTTGTGACTAGAAGGCGGTAGGATTCAGCGCTGGCTGAGATCAATGCTGTTGCAGCTTTCCATCCGGACTGAAATGTCTGATCTGAATTATCCTTGACAACCATCTTCCCTCTTGCGCATTATGACATAATGACATGCAACGTCGAAAATATATATTTGTGAAGAGTGTGTTAAGGATTTAATCTGCTTAAATGACAGCACTAATGGTGTGGGCTTGCAATGGTATTATTATTACATGTCATTATAGGCATACAGTATCTGATGAAAGTATTTTTAGCCATACTTTTATTGGATGTTTGCACCAATGTCCTTATGAGCAGTGAAAACATATTGGTTGACAACATGCTGACCAGACGTCCTCTTTTTCCCGGACATTTCTTCTTTTTGGGACGGACAATATCCGTCCAGGCGGGATTTCTAAATTCCTAAAATGTCTGTTTAGGATTTCCTTGTTCCATAGACCAGATATAAACAAACAAATAGCCTAGTATTATGTTCATAACGTCCGCCTAACACGGTCCTTTTAAAAAAAATCCAATATATGGTCACCCTAGTTAACAAGCTGATGTTACAACGATACGCTCAGGATTGGACCCAAATGCAGGACTCAGAGACAGAAAGCTGGTTGTACTCCACACAGGAGACGTTTATTAACGATAAACGCACACAAAGAGCAGCAGGCAGGAGAGTCAGGAAGTGGGCAGGCGAGACTGTGGTGCGAGTAGTGAGAGTCAGGGTTGTACTGAGCAGAGGAAGCAGGCAGGTGAGACTGTGAGTAGGAGTCAGAGTTGTACTGAGCAGAGGAAGCGGCAGGAGAGACTGTGTTGCGAGTAGGAGTCAGGGTTGTACTGAGCAGAGGAAGCAGGCAGGTGAGACTGTGTTGCGAGTAGGAGTCAGGGTTGTACTGAGCAGAGGAAGCAGGCAGGTAAGACTGTGTTGCGAGTAGGAGTCATGGCTGTACTGAGCAGAGGAAGCAGGCAGGTAAGACTGTGTTGCGAGTAGGAGTCATGGCTGTACTGAGCAGAGGAAGCGGGAAAATAAGACTGTGTTGCGAGTAGGAGTCAGGGTTGTACTGAGCAGAGGAAATGGCAAAGCTACCAGCACTCTATCTGACCACAGAGTAAGTTATCCTTCTGATTGAGCACCTTGGCTCTGGTGGAAAAAACGGTCAGAAAAGCACTCTTTGTGTTTAGTGACATTTGTAAGCCATTTGTTTGTGTGCACCTCTTTTTCAAGCTTAGCGACTTGGAGATTCACTTGAAGACCCCGTCGTGTTGTCATAGGGGGAGAGCGAGCAGGAACTGGAGCTGTTCAGAACACTCTCAAATCCAGGCAGTCAAGCACTTCTCCGTTATCTTGGGGTGACTAGTCATCTTATCCCTATGTGGTTGCTTTTCCCAGTCACAATGCCTGCTGTACCCCCCCCCCCCCCCCCACCATCCCGGTTGGTGGAATTAACTTCAGGACAACCAAATCGCTGTTCCTTTTTCCGATGCATACTTTAGACCCTCCCTTCAGGCTGCATGACAAAACTCTTCCCATTTCCTCACTCCTGTTTTTCCCCTTTGGTGTGGTTATTGTATATTTACATTACATTACATTACAGTCATTTAGCAGATGCTTTCATCCAAAGCGACATACAATAAGTGCATACAGAAACGTCATCGAAGTAACTACAGAACAGATAAGACAAAGCACATCCTTCCCATAATGTTGCAGCTATCCCTAGTAATGAACATTTCAATGTAGTTCACAGTAAGCTGTGGGTAAATCAGCTATGCTACAATTACATTCTAAATACTATTATAAACTATAACAAACAGACAAGAAAACACAGGGAACAAGTAACATGAGAGGTCCTAGATTGGTATATCGTATATATATATATAGTCAAGGTGGAGTCTGAAGAGGTGTGTCTTCAGGCCACGACGGAACGCAGGCAGGGTTGGAGTAATATATGACATTATGTTTCTATGTTCTAGTTTGCTACAGCTGTTTGTAAATTTAGTGCTTCACTCATGTTGTAGATATACTTATCATTGGTCTAGAAATACAGGTCTAGCACTGTTACTTCTCATACTGCTCAGGTGGATGCCCTTATGTTCCCTTGCATTGTGGATCACTCTGGATCAGAGCGCCTGCTAAATGGATATAATGGAATGCACATGACCATTTCTCATCCACCCCCCGGTTTTAACGGATGAGGGGGCTGGAGATTGGACAGCTGTGTTCATCATTTCTAACAGCAGACTGGGCCTCCTGTTATACCACCTGACAGGCCTTTGAAATTGCACAAGCCCCCCGCCTCCTCCGGTCTCGAGGAGCGCTGACCTCGGAAGAGGGTCAGAAGATTTCCTGCCTGCGTCTGCTCACCCCTAATGGTTTGATGTCTGAGTGCTGAACCCGGTGGTCTCTGGCAGCCTTCGTGCCGCAGGTCTACATCTGCATCGTTTCCTGGTGCACTGAGGGAAACCTGGGTGTACAAGAACGTATGCAAGCAGGGCCAGTGCTAGGCATAGCCGACATAGGCATAGTTGCCTATGTGCCATCCATCTGGGGGGGGGGGGGGGGGTGGGGGTGCCAACCGTCTGGGGGGTGCCAAATGAAGGAATTTACACATTTGTTACCCCGTACCCCCTCCCTCCATCCACGATCTTGCCTAGCACCAGTTCATGCTTGTGCAAGCTCACAGTTAGCGCCACACCAAAGTCAATAGAAGGGCAATAAATGCCCTTATCTGCCATGAAAATGCAGGATTTCACTTATCGCTAGACACATTTGTTAAAGTCAGTTCACCCCACAGCTTTCTTTAAAGTTTGTAAAATCTAGTACAGTATGTCACATGCATTTGTCACATTACACACTGTGGCAGCCCTCTTCTGAAGGGTGGTGATAACAGATTTCGTTCAGTCCTTTTGTCATTTCCCCACTGGTTGTGCCCGCTATCAAAAATGAAAGGAATTCAAAACTACACTGCTGGATTAAAAAAAAAAAACTTCCTGTGCTGTGGTAGTGATGAAGCAAATAATTCAGCTTGGCATTCAAGTTGGCATGAACATGCAGTGGGGTTTGATGGGGATGGGGTAGGGGAGTGGGGGGCAGGACAAATTGCTTCCCCGATGTATATGATTGACCTTTATTTGCATTTTTATTTTTTTTAAATTATTATTATTTGTCAATTATTATCAAAAGAAACTGGCTTATGTTTGTGACACAGCATCGAATGGAAGTTCTGTAGTCTATGTCTCTATTGGTTGGCAGCGTACAGTGCATTCAGTTATTATTTAATGAGGTCAGTCCATACAAAAGCCATTAGACACAGGTCACCACCCCTGTTCTAGACACATGTGCTGCAACCATATTAGGAAACCCAAAAATTAATTTGCCATGAGCCACAGTTTTGAAAAAGGACAGTATCTGCAGTATATTATTAGTTGCCTATCTGACAATACTAATATGTTCAACCAAACATTTACTGGAGGAAACTCAGCAACTCTGCAAACATGAGGGCTTGAAGCATGTGTACATGTGCTTGTGTGGGTGGGTGCTTGTGTGGGTTTTTTGTGTGTGTGTGTGGGGGTGGGGGCTCATCCAGGACCAAGAACATCTCATCCAGGATGATCCAAGGATTTTATGTGCTCAGTTGCCTCCTGGAGAAGGGCAAATCTGAGATTTAAGCTTAGCTTCCTGATGCATTCAAATTCCAATACCCACAGCAATGCCATTGGAAACTGGCCTAGCAAGCCTTTATCAAGCCTTCAGACAAAATGTGAAAATGCTCCTAAAACATCATGTTGGATGCTGAAATAGTTTTGACAGGCTGTTTATTGAGAAAGCCTGTTGTAGGACATGTCAGGAAGTTGTACCTCTACTTTATAAGGACCATTGACACCTGCTAACTCATTTTCCAGTACTTCATGTTAACAATCTCCAAAAAATATCGGATTAAACTCACAATCCAGATACATCCGATAATTCCGAGGGAAACAGTATTGGATTTTTCTTATTGTGCTCTCCATCTGATCAGAATTTGCACACTCAGTGATACATGCTATTGTGGAAAAACACATTCTGTAGTTTATATTACACTTTAACTGGATCTCAAAATCCATGACAGCTGCACGGTGACCATTTATTGCCATTTATTTACAGGATATTGAACAAACATTACTTAAAAGAAGGGATAACCTATATCCACATGCTTCTGAAAATAACTAGTAATAATAATATCCTTGAAAAGTCTATATTCTGTGCTGAAAAAAAAAGGCAGAATGGAAGTTAAAAGAATGAAAATCTGAATTACCTCATTTTAAATGTAATGAAAACATGCAGCACATCATATTGAATTCCAGGTTCCTTACCACTGAACCACTAAACGAGCTTCCCTTCGACTGACACACCCCATCGCTCAAACCATGGCCTTGGGATCATCTCAGTTAACCCTTGTGTCGTCTTCATATTATGTATGCTTATGGATGACCCACCATCACCAGACCCCTTGTGATAAAGCTTCTACATTGAATTTTAAACCCAAAATTTTTCCAAGAAACAACTTGATATTCATCAATAAATCGGTGAATAACTGTGCTTTCTTTTTTTCACCTTGTCAGTGCCCTATTAACTGTTTGTACACAAGGAGGTAAGACACTCAATGTTCAAACTATGTTTAAGCTATGCTGAACCTACAGCAAGCTCAGAGGGGCCTAAACTTTCATCTAGTCCTGCAGCAGAATAAAAAATCAGACACTGCTGTCCGCAAAGATGGCGCTGTGGAATCAGGTAGTCCTATGGCTCAGTAGGTAGGCTCGCTAGCAACGCGAAGGTCGTTGGTTTGATCCCAGGGGACCACTTATACTGAAAAAATGTATGCATTCATATACCGCATGTCACTTTGGACAAAAGCGTCTGCTAAGAAGCACATATAATAATAATAGAACCCCTTCCTACACCATCTCAGTACTGAGTCTTGTTTCAGTAAAAAACTAATAGAGATAAGAGTATCCTTAATTATATTTTAGTTAGAAGGTGTAGATCTGCATATTAGAGCTCTTTGGGAAGTAGAAACAGGGACATTGAACCACAGTTTCTGTAGTTCAATCCCCCAAAAATGCTTAGGAAACCAAAGTGTGCTGTGTGTAACCATTAGATATCAAAACAATACATACTTACTCTTTTGTTGCTCAAGAGCAATACAGAGAAAAACGAAAAAAGAAATTCACACTAATTGCAGCATTACCTAGAAATGGAATCATCTGTGTGCGAATTAATCAAATAAATAAGTTGAAATAATTGGAGTCTTACATTTAAGTGACAAAAAAGAAAATAAATGGGAAAAAACTGTAAAACTTGTTAATGTGTTTTGAACCTTAAGGGTATGCATTGATGAGCTAGCAAGGAATGCCGAGGGTAGTCTTATTTATCCACCCTTTCTGAGAAAACAGTATGAGTTATGATTGCTCCTGGGTGAGGTTGGCAAATTCATTTTATTTTCCCCCGTATGCTTTTAGTCTTAGAAGGATTTGCGCTGCTTAGCGCAGAGGGAGATGAGCAGATGTTTCTCGGCAGAGCACGGGGGATCCATGTCCACATTAGGAGGGCAGCAAAGGAGCATGTCGAACCGTGGATTAGAAATGCCTGTTTTCACAGGAAGACCTGAGGCCAGGGACGGATTCATCTTCAGCAGCTCTTAGCAATTGGTGTAAACAACAATTCTGGAAGCGTCTACTCCCTTATGAAAAAGTAACATATTCTAATGCATGGTATGGGATCAAATACATATAGAATATACATCAAATTCAACCATGTATCAATTACTGCTATCTGTATGCTTTCTCAATGCCATGTGTTTATTTGTTCTTTTTTCCTGCAGGTGGCTGTGCGTCTGACTACTTTCCACACTACTAGAGTACCCTACACGTACCATGGAGGGATGGTCCCAGACTCAATAATAGTCAACGTATGACATTATCCTTGGCTTGAACGAGGTCTATCTAGGCTATAGGGTTCAGGCTAGTCTGGTGCCTGAGGAGGGGTTGCTAGCAATGAAGCTTCGGGTTGCTCAGCTAACTTATAATGTCCTTCCCTGCAGAATATTATGCCAAACCATTCCTGTCAGGTTTCCTAGGCACATTCTGCACTGACACGCTCTAGCTGTAGTTGGAATGTGATACTTTGCACAGGTGTCTCAGCTGGGACGCACAACCCAGGGGCCTATTAAACAGTGAAACATCTTACACTCCATCAGGAATCAGATGCATCCTATCAAAATAAATTGTACTCTGCCAGAGTTCATGTACAATTGAAATTTCATTGTTTACTCTTAATATTGAAAGCAGGGAGATGAAAATGTGAACTAGTGTATGAGCCTTAAACCTAACCTGAAACAATAAACAAACCTGTTAGAAAAGAATACAACAATAACAACCAAAAAACAAGACTGCTGTGACTAGTTATGGCCAGCTTAAACTGCATCATGTTGAGGATAGTGTCCTTGTTTTTTTGTCCCAGAAGTAGTCATTTCTGCTCCCATGCTTTGTTCTTCAGGACACAGACTGGGAGTAATGTTGACATTCCATAACATTTTTAACAATTGTATTGAATTGTCAGTCAAAATGAATGATAAAATCTGAATCCAGGCAAATCTTCTTGAGACGCTGCTGTTATCTGACCAGTAAGAACAAACAAAGCCCCTAGCACACCTCACAATGGCTATGCTAACGGAAAGGCGCATTAACTTCACATTATAATTACGCAATGTATTCAGCAGTTCATGTTATGCCAAGTGTAGAACCCGCACAGCTAGACCAATGAGGGAATAGCTGGAGGGGAAGGAGCAAATATGTTTTTCCTTTGCTGTTGTGATGTAAATAAAAAGAGTTCAGTGATTTATCCTCCGGTCATGTATATATTACAAGTACATTTAAGAATATACTGAGTCCGTCGCCATGAGTCAGATATGAATGCGCTGCTCCATATCCCGCTTAAGACAGGCCTGAAACGGATCAGTACGATTCTTATTATTCTCCGTTCGTAAACGGGGCCATGTTGTCATCACGGATATATCCGACCTGTCGTCCAAATGTCAATATTCCAATGGGAGTATTAGAACACACACACAGGAGCTGAACAACACATCGAAAATATCGAGGATCACAAACAGTAAGCGTAACAGTTACAATTGGTTTACTCGTAACCATATTAAAATATAATTTAGAATTTTACTTTAATCATGCGTGAAGCTCAGAGTGTTTACACCCGACTCATCCTTGTATGCCACCATTACTCAATATATGCTCCCGGGATTAGCACTATTGCCGAATCTCAGTTCGATGGAGAACATAGAGGTTGGGGGTCTGGCCGACACAATACATGTATTATATTTTACATAGATAGTTGCGAGCCCCGGTCAGCGTGCACTCAGAGGGCTCCTTAAGGCTAATTTGACAAGAACCGACGTAAAAACGTCCAAGGGGCTCTCTTCACGTCAAATTCCCAGAGCCGTGCCTCAACCAATCCGTATACGAGCCGAACCCGGTCGCCTGCCCAACTTAAGCACTCCCCATACTGTACCACGCCACTGATCAGTTGGTCATTGGTCAGAATTGTTCCCCTGAGTATTCAGTCGTAACTTAGGCTGAAAAAGGTATAAAAAAGGATTAGAGTCATGGAGACCACGCAAGTTAAAATAATAAGAATTTATTCACAGGCAGGTAGGTCATTATCTTAAATTTAGGTCAATTACAAAACATACAAATTAAGAAAAGAAACACAGAGTAAATATCTTACCGGCCTGCTTCAGCTACACACACATACATACATACATAATCTGCACGGTGTGGGAGATCGGTTACGATGCTCCAAACACAAACACATAGAGTATGCGCACAATCTGCACGGTGTGGGAGATCGGTTACGATGCTCCCAGATAGGTTTGTCTCCCTGTCTTTTAAGCCAAATCCTGCGTTTGAACCAGGCGGCAGTGCCATAAATTAACCTGGAGGTGTGGTCGAATCGGGAATCTAGACCCCCACCGTTGCTGAGTAGGGTGAAGGGAAAAGGAGTTGATTACCAGAGAGTACATTCCAGTGTTACAGTTTTACAGAGTTATTGGAACTATGTTTTACTAAACTTCATTTGGTATGAAATGTATCTCATTTGATTCCTTGATTTTACTGGATTACATTCATACCAAACAGCTTACCATTATGATGATTATTAACAGATTAAATATTATTATGTTGCAGTTGTCATGCAAATTCCCTTCTGATTAACCATTTTACATGCAATTCCTGTTACTACTACATAAGACATAATGTAACAATATAAGAATCACATGTGCAATGTTTGTACGTTTTACATGGTCTGTTGACCATCCCAACAGAAGTTTCAGACTCCTGTTCCAGGAGAGAAGTAAAGGGTGTAATGACACAGGATTCAACATGAGGGCACTGTGGTATTGTCCGTAGTCTTTCCCATAGGACTGACCTAGGTATGAGGTTACGGGAGAGGTCAACAGGTGTCCGAGTCGGCCATTTACAATTTCCCTTTCCCATAGTAAGTCAGTGGCTTAATGACCCCTTCTGCCCTTAATGCCCCCAAAACACATATTCACTCACGACACAGTTCCTTATCAGTCTTTTCCCCAGATGGGGACATTCCTGTGAGCCAATGGCCCACACATCCAAAGGACATCCTAGTTGCCAAGTGTTTATTCCAAGGCCTGGTCCTTTGATGCGCATGACAAACCCCAGCTCTCAGGTCCTTTCAAAATGTCAGTCTCTCCTGCGTTACACATTGACTCCCCTCCTACACAAGAATTTATTTTTCATTTTGAAATAATGAAAAAATGTTCTGAAGCACGCTGTCCTCATTACCACAGTAAGAAATGCGGATATTTAAATCCGCACCTCAAATAAGCCGTTACAAAGGCCACCGGATAAAGAAATTATATGTGAAATCAAATTAAATTTGCAAGGTGTCTGAGTTTAGAACAGAGCACGTACAGCTCTGACATTCTGACAGGCATAATTGAACTAAGGGCGCTTCTTCAGAGCTGAGTTAAAAGTCTAATACAATTACAAGTACTGCTATCACAGACAGTATTTCATGAGAACTTTTAGAGGTGCTTTTTCCCGTTGAGTTTTTTTGCCAATTAAAACTGGAAAAGCAGGAAGCTGCACCATCTTACCAGCAGATTAAAAAATGTATTTAAAATTTTTTTTTGGTGCATATAAAAGCAAGTTGTACTTAATTATCCTCTGACACAAGCTTCTGGTATGCAATTTTGTAGTCATTAAATCTAGGTAGCCAAAGTTAGTCCTCATACTTATTCTGTAAGAAAGAAAAACATCTACATATGGGAACACAAGTATTTTATCTGACAGAAAAAGTTAATATTAAGCTTGTGCCGAACATCGGGTCCCATTCTCAATGCAATATGGACCTGGTTCCAAAAGCGAGGGAACTGTGTTTGTCCGTTTCCCATTCTCTGCAGGATAATGGAATGACTCTAAAAATACACGTCTGCCTGGTGGCCATCTTATCTTCATTGATTTTGACTCTGTGGACTGTGAACACATGTTCCAGGGCCTCAGAGCACACAGCAACCCTGCTGCAGCATACGGTGCTATTAAGGTGATGTATGATGGCTACCGGAGCGCTGCCCTGGTCAATGATGGCTCCGTGTCCAGACTCTTCCCCATTACCGTGGTCGTGCTGAGGGGTGAATCACTCGCCCCCCCCACACTCCCGAAGACCGTGAAGGGCAGTGCTCGAGCAGAGAGGGCAGAGCTTTTGCCCTCTGTCATGTGCTCTTAGCTTTGGAGGCTTTAACAACTTGGGATATTAGCAGCCTCGTGTGCAGGTGTGTGCATATCTGAGGGTGATTGGCAATATGCCCGGGTGTTGCAAGTTGTGAAACTCAAGGACAAGAGCCAGGATGTGAGAATTGTTTTAATCCAGGAACACTGGTAGTGATTCACTTGAGAATTTTGACAGAAACTTGCAATAGCAAGAGGGCATCCGTGATAGGGCAATAATGAAGGAGGCCCTTAGTGTACCTTATCCCCAGTGTGATGAGAAGTATTTTGGTGGGTGAGGCTACAGCTGCAGAATGGCCCGCTGGCATAAACATCTATGTAGTCTTTTAGGGCCACAACCATCCCTGGGCTATTCAATCGTTCAGCTGTTAAGTGGTGGGTGTGATTTATGTTTGAGTGCTTTGGGGCCCCAATAACATTCTTGTTTAACTTTAGGGGAACCAAAACCCTCGAGTCAGTACAGCTGGCTCCCTTTGTGGAATAACCCATTGGCTAAAAGCTTAGGATCTGCAAAAACGGTGAGCGACTTAGCCGAGAGTGAGGATCTGGCCTAACGTGGGGGGGCGATCGGTCAAGAGCCGATTTGACAAGCCGGATCCTCTTACTCGATCGGGGTTTACAGAAACGGCGAGACGGCAACCAGGCCCAGATGCCATGTGCAAAATCATTTCGAAAGGATTCTTCAGACTCGCCTTCAAACCTGCTGCAGTTACAGAATAAAACAATCTGGGGCTGTCACGGTTCAGAGGACCACGTTGCGTGACCAGGCTGACAAGCAGCTGGCGAGCAGACAGAGACGGTAGCTTGTGGGGAAACTCTCTCATCGCCCCCAAAACACATAAGGTAACATTGCCATGATTCAGCATACCTATGCACATGCATGTACACACACACACACACACCAATTTGTGTGCTTCTGTTAATGTGTCCGAAGGCTAAATGCTAAGTGAGGTTACACGCCGGAAGTATATACCTAGTTACAGTGCCCTCCACTATTATTGGCACCCCTGGTAAAGATGAGTAAAAAGGGTTATAAAAAATTCACCGTTTGGTGATTTAGCTTAATCTCACACTGAAAAATCAAACCTTCAATTGAAGTAAATTTATTATGAGAAAAAAAAATCCCTCATCAAGAAATAATTAACAAATAACAATAATTGGCACCCCTGCATTTATATATAGAATAAAGTAATAATTTTTAATATTTGGTCGCATATCCTTTGCATTCCATGACTTACTAATGTCTGTGACCCAACAACATCAAAAGACTCTTGATATCTTATTTTCTGGTACTCTTACAAGCGATACTATAACGTCTCTGCATTTGAATAGATCTCTATGGGAATTGGGGGTGGGACTAGATTTAGCTGTAAATTACGCTGGAACAGTATGGAACACATGGGGCCCTATCTTGGCGATCTTGGCGCTTAGTCTAAGCGCATGGCGCTAAGTCCATTTAGGGCGTGTCCAAGTCCACTTTTGCTATTTTA
Source organism: Synaphobranchus kaupii (assembly GCA_029718625.1). Lineage (NCBI taxonomy): Eukaryota > Metazoa > Chordata > Actinopteri > Anguilliformes > Synaphobranchidae > Synaphobranchus > Synaphobranchus kaupii. The sequence continues at coordinate 122,890,692 of CM056376.1, forward strand.
ACGGCGTGTTTTTTGGCGCTAAGCACGGCGCATGGCGCAACTGGGCTGAACCTAGTCGCTTCATTAATTATAGGTGTGTCTTGGGCGTGACATTCAATAAACCAATCAAAATGTCATATCCAATTCCCTTTAAAAGCCTGCTTTTCCACCTTGGCGGATTGCTTATGATGGCGAAAAAGACATGCTCGTGCGTGTTTAGTGTGATCAAGGAATAGGCTAAATGGAGTATGATCAATATTATTCGGACTAACCATTAGCCTATGAGTTCCCGGTAATTCCAGACAGGGCTGTTATTTTACAAAATATGTGCGGTTAAATTTTGTTAAAAGGACCTGTAACAGCTGAGAATAAGCTATCAATGGCTTCAGTCTCACCTTAGAAAACGCCAAATTAGCCTGCTTGTTCAGCGAATTTCGTTTGATTATACAATGAAAGTGTCAAACATCAATTCCAAGAGGCTGTTCTCATGGAGTTCTCGAAGTTCAAGCTTCATCCAAAGTTCATTAGGCTACCTGCATAGTAGGCTAATATTGATTAATAACATACATACCATTATTTTGCCTTAATGATGACACTAAATAGTCTACAATAAAGCTGTCAGGTTCGCAACCCATAAGTTCACGCATATTTCCCCTTGTTTAATAATGTGCTGTTTATGGAAATGTGACCAACCTGTTTTACTCGTAGCGTAATCCTTTAAAACAATCCACTTTCCCAGGAAGACCGTGAAACGTGCGACTTACAGCAGGGGAAACAGAGAACATGCAGCTCACGTGCAGAGAATGGCATTAAAATTAATTGTGAATTAATTGTGTAACGTGCTGCAAATTTGTTTTAGTTTCTAATTAGACGCTTAGTGTAATGTTCCGCTCCCTTCCTGTCCGTTTTCCGTGTTTTCCTGTTTTCCCTCCGTGTCATGTTGGATCCCTTTGTCCGTGTTTTCCCCGCTGCTGCGGACTAGGCGTGTCCTTCCCTGTCTTGTTCGTCTGGTTGTTTTGTCTTACTTCCGCCTTTCACTCCCTCCCCCTCGTTGCATGCATTGCCTCACCTGGTGTCTTGCAATCACTCCCGGTTTATGTTCACACCTGTACCGTATTTAGTCCTGTCAGTTAGCTCACTATATAGTCTTTCGGCTGGCTGCCAGTCGGCGCCAGTTCGTTAACTATCGTCACTTGGTGTTAGTGCTCGACTCGTTATCTGGTCTCCCTGCGTGAACTATTCGCTTAGTTGTGGAATGTGTTTCCCGTGCAGCTTAAGTTCTTCGCAAAACTACGGATTGGTAGTTTACCTCCCGCACAATTTCCTGTCATTTGGTGTAGCTAACCTGTTTCCCTTCTCCTCCATCTAACCCTGCACCCATTCTCCCGTGGCAGTGTTCGTTTTCCCCGTGTTCGTTGTGTGTGTTGCGGTACCTCCACCTCCAGCGCGTGTAGGCTCCGGGGTGATTCGTTACCTGGCTACCCTCCAGTTGTTCCTGTCCGACCGAAGAAACCACCCAGTTCTTCGGCGCCGGCTCCTGGAGCTCTGGAGACAGTCAGCTACTTACGGACCTACCGCAGCTGCGCCACATCACTCTGTCCTGCCGTGCTACATCAAACCACCTGACTTCCAAACCCGGCACCTCCGTGAGAACCTCCCGGTCTTTCCCGTGCCTTCCCTTGCACTAACCCCCCTCTGTTGTTTTGTTTCTCTGTACCGGTGCAGTCAGTCCGGTCCAGTTCCTGCCCTGCCGTAGTGAGTCGCTCCCCTGCCAGTTCCAGTCCAGTCCAGGCGTGAGTTGTACAAACTACTCGCTCAAGGTCCAGTTCCGGTTTGGAACATTCCGTTTCATACACGGATTCCTGTGTGGACCTCCCGTTCCAGTCCAGTCCAGTTCCGGTTTGGAACATTCCGTTCCAGAACCCGATTCCCGTGTGGACCTCCCGGTCCAGTTCCAGTCCAGTCCAGTTCCGGTTTGGAACATTCCGTTCCAGTACCCGATTCCCGTGTGGACCTCCCGGTCCAGTTCCAGTCCAGTCCAGTTCCGGTTCGGAACATTCCGTTCCTGAGCCAGATTCCCGTGTGGACCACCCGGTCCAGTTCCAGTCCAGTCCAGTTCCGGTTTGGAACAGTCCGTTCCAGATCCTCCAGTCCAGCTCCGGCTTGGAGCAGCCCGCCCCGGGCTTCCAGGCGCAAGACCTCTGTACATTCTGTGTTTGCCTTTCCTGTACAGTGTTGGGACTACCCCAACACTTAATTTATTAAAAACACCCCTTTGTGAAATCTGTCTCCTGGTCGTTGCACTTGGGTTCGTCCCGTAACAGATACGTAACAGAACGAACTGGCCAAAAACATGGACCCAGCCGACCTGGAGCAGATTCGGCACGCCTTCTCCTGCCAAACTGCGGTCAGCGACCAACAGGGCCGTCGTTTGGACGACGTGTTGGAAGTACTGAGGGGCATCACGGAACAAGTGACGCAGCTGTCTCTTCACCAGCCGCTTCCGCGTATTCCATTGGGCTCTACACCGCCCGTACCGGATCCTCCGGCGGACCCTCCTGTGTCCACTTCATTTTGTGAGCCTCGCGTACAACATCCTGAGTTATTCCGCGGGGAATTGGGGAAATGTCGCGAATTTCTTATGAAATGCGACATTGTCTTCCGGATGCAGCCCTCCTCCTTCGCCTCCGACCCATGTAAGATCGCGTTCATTATGAGCAGCCTGGGAGGAGGTGCCCTGGAGTGGGCTACATCCATCTGGGATAGCCAAGCCGCGCTCTGCAACAACTTCGCTGCCTTCACCGCCGAGATGCGGCGCGTGTTTGACCACCCTACCTGTGGGCGAGATGCAACTCAGCGCCTACTTCAGGTCCGTCAAGGGAGTCGTAGCGTCGCGGAGATGGCCATCCAATTTCGTACCCTCGCCGCGGAGTCCGGATGGAACGACACCGCCCTTCAGGGGGCTTTCCGCCAGGCACTCAGCGAGGAGCTTAAAGACCAACTAGCCACCCGTGAGGAATCCACCTCCCTCAATAGCCTGATTAGCCTGGCCATAGCAGTCGACAACCGTCTTCGTATCCGGGCCCGTGAGCGTGGGGGGAATCCCGGTCACCTTCCTCACATACGCTCTCACCCTTCTGCTTCTGGATCCAGGGCGGCGTCTGGGGTCTCCGAAGAGGAGCCCATGCAACTGGGCAGAGTTGCGGTCAACTCTGCAGAGCGCCAACGTCGCCTGCGATCCAGGTCTTGCTTCTATTGTGGCAAACCTGGCCACCAGATCGCCTCATGTCCCATCCGCCCAAAAGAATAGGCTCGCCAGTTAAACTGGGCGTACTGACGAGCCCTATCATACCCTGCCATGCAGCCCAGAATCGCCTGGTTTTCAAGGCCACTCTCCTGTGGAGGGACAAGTCCGAAGTCTCGTTGGCCCTCATCGACTCTGGAGCCGACGCCAACTTCATGGACACCACCTTCGCCCAGAGGGCCGGCATCCCCACGGAGCTTCTACCCTCTCCCATTACTGCCTTCGCCTTAGACGGTCGGAGTCTGGGGTTAGTGACCCACTCCACCGTTCCCTTACAGCTCGTCCTTTCCGGCAATCATCGGGAGAGCATTCAACTCCTCCTCATCAATTCTAAACAATCAACCATAGTTTTAGGGCAGACCTGGCTCCGTCTCCATAACCCGCACATCGACTGGCAGGGCGGACGCATCCTGGCGTGGAGTGGCCACTGCCTGGCTAGCTGTCTCCGCTCCGCTCTTCCCCCTCCGGGGTCCAAGAATCCCAGCACCAACCTACCCGAACCCGATATGTCCACCGTTCCCAAGCAATATCACGACCTCGGTCGCACCTTTTCGAAATCACGTGCTCTGTCCCTACCTCCTCACCGCCCTTACGATTGTTGTATTGATCTGCTGGCGGGAGCCAAACTTCCGTCCGGCCGTCTCTACAGTCTGTCGGGACCAGAGAAACTCGCCATGGAGGAGTATATCCATGAGTCCCTCGCCTCGGGCATCATCCGTCCCTCCTCTTCTCCGGTTGGTGCTGGGTTCTTTTTTGTAGGGAAAAAGGACGGCTCACTACGGCCCTGCATCGACTACCGGGGACTCAATTCCATCACCATCCGCAACAAATATCCTCTCCCCCTCATTAACACTGCTTTTGAACCCCTCTCGCAGGCCGTCATTTTTACCAAGCTCGACCTCCGTAATGCGTACCACTTGGTGCGCATACGGGAGGGGGATGAGTGGAAGACTGCCTTCAATACCCCGTTGGGCCACTATGAGTACCTGGTGGTCCCTTTCGGCCTTACTAACGCCCCGGCAGTCTTCCAGGGCATGGTGAATGACGTACTGCGAGACCTATTGGGTAAGACTGTTTTTGTTTACATTGACGACATTTTGATTTTTTCTAAGTCCCCTCAGGAGCACATTCTCCATGTCCGGGAGGTTCTCCAGCGGCTCCTCGAGAACCAGCTCTTCGTCAAGGCGGAGAAATGCTCCTTCCACGTCTCTTCAGTCCCGTTCCTCGGCTTCATTATTGAGGAGGGCAGTATCCGGGCGGATCCGGTCAAAGTCAAGGCGGTGACGGAATGGCCCCAACCCACCTCTCGTAAGCACCTACAACAATTCCTTGGTTTTGCTAATTTCTATCGTCGTTTTATCCGTAATTACAGTGTCATTGCTGCCCCCCTTACCAAACTTACCTCCACTGCTTTTTCTTTCTGTTGGAACTCCGAAGCCCAGCGTGCTTTTGAACAGCTCAAAACACGGTTTTCCTCAGCCCCTATTCTTTGCCACCCTGATCCCTCCCGCCAATTTACGATTGAGGTGGATGCCTCCGACACCGGCGTGGGGGCCATTCTGTCCCAACGTGCCGCCTTGGACAACAAACTCCATCCCTGTGCCTTTTTCTCCCGGAGGCTGTCCTCCGCTGAGCGAAATTATGATGTCGGGGATCGGGAGCTTCTTGCCATTAAGCTGGCTCTTGAGGAGTGGCGCCACTGGCTGGAGGGGGCAGGTACCCCCTTTGTTGTTTTAACTGACCACCAAAATTTAATTTATTTAAGGTCTGCTAAGAGGCTGAATGCTAGACAGGCTAGGTGGTCACTTTTCTTTGCCCGGTTCAATTTTTCGTTATCCTATCGCCCCGGTTCCCGCAATATTAAGGCGGATGCCTTATCCCGTGTGTTTTCCCTTCCCTCCAGTCCTGCTGACCCCGAACCCATTCTTCCAGCGTCCTGTATGGTGGCTGCGGTCTCCTGGAGGATTGAGGAGATCGTGAGGTCCGCCCAGACTTCCCACCCTGACCCCCGTAATAACCCTAACCCCTCCCTGTTTGTTCCCGACTCCGTCCGCTCCCAGGTCCTTGAGTGGGTTCACGCCTCCTGCCTGGCGTGTCACCCAGGTGTTGCCAGAACGACCACCCTCGTCAGGAGGAGCTTTTGGTGGCCCACCCTCAAGGAGGATACCCGTGCTTTTGTCCTGGCCTGCCCAGTATGCGCCAGGAGCAAGGCTTCCCACCAGCCTCCCTCTGGTCGTCTCCTTCCCCTCCCTGTCCCGGGCCGTCCTTGGAGCCACATTGGGGTGGATTTTGTAACCGGTCTGCCGTTGTCAGAGGGCAACTCTGTCATTCTGACAATTGTGGATCGGTTCTCCAAGGCGGTTCACTTCATTCCCCTCCCCAAGCTCCCGTCCGCCCTCGAAACGGCGGAGCTCCTGGTGGTACATGTGGTCAGGCTGCACGGGATCCCATCCGATATTGTGTCGGATCGTGGGCCCCAATTCTCCTCCCAGGTCTGGAAGGCGTTCTGTGTAGCCCTGGGGGCCTCGGCCAGTCTGTCGTCTGGCTTCCATCCCCAGTCGAACGGCCAGGCAGAGAGGGCGAACCAGGACCTGGGGGCCGCCCTGCGGTGCGTCACGGCTCGCAATCCCGCCTCCTGGAGCCGTTTCCTCCCCTGGGTGGAGTACTCTCACAACTCCCTTAAGAGTACCTCCACCGGGTTATCCCCTTTCGAGTGCTCGTTAGGGTACCAACCCCCTCTCCTGTCGGTCCAGGAGGCCGAGGTAGCAGTCCCCTCTGTCAAAGCCCACATCCTCAAATGCAAGCGCATTTGGAGGCTTGCACGCACCGCACTCCTACGTTCCAATTCCCGGTCACAGCGTCTGGCGGACCTGCACAGGACCGCAGCCCCCAAGTACAGGGCCGGTCAGCAGGTCTGGCTGTCCACGTCCAACATTTCCCTTCCCTCCTCCTCTAAAAAACTTCGGCCCCGGTTCATTGGTCCCTTCCCTGTTGTATGTCTTGTCAACCCAGTTTCCGTCAAACTCTCCCTCCCTGCCTCCCTCAAAGTTTACCCCGTTTTTCATGTTTCCCAAATTAAGCCTGTCGCCTCCAGCCCCCTCAGTGCCCCTACCCTCCCTCCTCCACCTGTCCGGGTCATCAACAACGCCCCGGCCTACACGGTGGACCGCATCATCGACATCCGCCGTAAGGGTCGGGGTTTCCAATACCTCGTGGACTGGGAGGGGTATGGTCCTGAGGAGCGGTCATGGCTCCACAGGGGCCTCATCCTGGATCAATCACTGATCCAGGATTTCCACAGTCGCTTCCCATCCAAGACCAGGCCGCCAGGTACGCCAGGTGGCGTACGTTGAGGGGGGGGTACTGTAATGTTCCGCTCCCTTCCTGTCCGTTTTCCGTGTTTTCCTGTTTTCCCTCCGTGTCATGTTGGATCCCTTTGTCCGTGTTTTCCCCGCTGCTGCGGACTAGGTGTGTCCTTCCCTGTCTTGTTCGTCTGGTTGTTTTGTCTTACTTCCGCCTTTCACTCCCTCCCCCTCGTTGCATGCATTGCCTCACCTGGTGTCTTGCAATCACTCCCGGTTTATGTTCACACCTGTACCGTATTTAGTCCTGTCAGTTAGCTCACTATATAGTCTTTCGGCTGGCTGCCAGTCGGCGCCAGTTCGTTAACTATCGTCACTTGGTGTTAGTGCTCGACTCGTTATCTGGTCTCCCTGCGTGAACTATTCGCTTAGTTGTGGAATGTGTTTCCCGTGCAGCTTAAGTTCTTCGCAAAACTACGGATTGGTAGTTTACCTCCCGCACAATTTCCTGTCATTTGGTGTAGCTAACCTGTTTCCCTTCTCCTCCATCTAACCCTGCACCCATTCTCCCGTGGCAGTGTTCGTTTTCCCCGTGTTCGTTGTGTGTGTTGCGGTACCTCCACCTCCAGCGCGTGTAGGCTCCGGGGTGATTCGTTACCTGGCTACCCTCCAGTTGTTCCTGTCCGACCGAAGAAACCACCCAGTTCTTCGGCGCCGGCTCCTGGAGCTCTGGAGACAGTCAGCTACTTACGGACCTACCGCAGCTGCGCCACATCACTCTGTCCTGCCGTGCTACATCAAACCACCTGACTTCCAAACCCGGCACCTCCGTGAGAACCTCCCGGTCTTTCCTGTGCCTTCCCTTGCACTAACCCCCCTCTGTTGTTTTGTTTCTCTGTACCGGTGCAGTCAGTCCGGTCCAGTTCCTGCCCTGCCGTAGTGAGTCGCTCCCCTGCCAGTTCCAGTCCAGTCCAGGCGTGAGTTGTACAAACTACTCGCTCAAGGTCCAGTTCCGGTTTGGAACATTCCGTTTCATACACGGATTCCTGTGTGGACCTCCCGTTCCAGTCCAGTCCAGTTCCGGTTTGGAACATTCCGTTCCAGAACCCGATTCCCGTGTGGACCTCCCGGTCCAGTTCCAGTCCAGTCCAGTTCCGGTTTGGAACATTCCGTTCCAGTACCCGATTCCCGTGTGGACCTCCCGGTCCAGTTCCAGTCCAGTCCAGTTCCGGTTCGGAACATTCCGTTCCTGAGCCAGATTCCCGTGTGGACCACCCGGTCCAGTTCCAGTCCAGTCCAGTTCCGGTTTGGAACAGTCCGTTCCAGATCCTCCAGTCCAGCTCCGGCTTGGAGCAGCCCGCCCCGGGCTTCCAGGCGCAAGACCTCTGTACATTCTGTGTTTGCCTTTCCTGTACAGTGTTGGGACTACCCCAACACTTAATTTATTAAAAACACCCCTTTGTGAAATCTGTCTCCTGGTCGTTGCACTTGGGTTCGTCCCGTAACAGATACGTAACACTTAGTTCTCTTTAAACTCGTTTTGTTCAGTTAAGGAATAACGGGTGAAATCAGCTGGGTTTTAAACGGTGAGAGTATGAAAACCTGGTCACTGTAATTAAAAAAAATATGAAGGACGAAGAATAGCTAAGGTTACAATTTAGTTAACATGGTGACATCTCCGTTTTTTAACCATAGGCTATCGAAAAAAACCTTATGCACAGCGAATTCGCTGTAGCCTAGGCTATTTGAAAAACAATAAATGCAATATTCACTGGACAAGGTTTTGAACTTTTTTCAGTCACAAACCATTCTATTTACTTACAGGCTGTATTCATAGATAAACAGAGCTGTATTGTAATGACATCTGAAGCGCATCTAAAGCGCATTTTCAGAACTTAAACTTTCAGAACTGCGCGAGTTTTCCATTGAATGACAATTCACGCATTAGGTGCAAAGACAATTCGCGCATTAGGCTTGATAGCTATAGGTGTTATCAGCTCCTTTTTAATGGATAGCCATTGTCCCGTACCATCGCACATCGCCTGGATGTTGATGGAGTGGGCTGAGAGCAATGTAATGTGGCATTGTTTCCCTTCGCTGAGGGAAAGGTATGTGGACCTATGGAACCTTTTATTATTATGCATTTTTGATATAGCCTACACAATAATAATATTTCACATTGTGATCTACATATTTTAGTCATGCCTGTGCACGCCCCTTTGTGTAACAGACAGGAGGGTATGCGCGTTGTGCACACGGCTATGTAGACGCACTTATATGCGCCGTTAAAATAGCATGTAAACAACTGCGACATGACTTTAGACCAGGTTTGTGGTGGTTCTAGCGCAAGCGCTTTCTGCTGGCTCAAGATAGCAATACGCCAAAAATAATCCTGGCCACTCCTCATCTTAAGACCAACACGCCCAGTTCACTAATGATGGCGCAAGAGTACATGGTAGTTAAACGGCGTAAGCGTTAGGCGTTATTATGGACCTAGCGCCGGGTGTAAGATAGCAAAGACACTTGCGTTTGCGTTAGCGCCGCTTTGCGCCGGGTGTAAGATAGGGCCCATGGTTGCCTAAATGGCTTTAAGTCATCAAGGGTCTGATGTATCAAACAAGCCTTAAACCATCACTCTGCTGCCAGAAATACAGTAGATATGGATGGCTAACTTGTCCATTTCACCAACCATGTATTCCATACTGTTCCAGCATAGTTTACAGCTAAATCTAGTCCCACCCCCCAATTCCCATAGAGATCCATTCAAATGCATAGACGTTATAGTATCGTAAGAGTAAGAGTATTGTACTATTAAGATTGTAAGAGTACCAGAAAATAAGATATCAAGAGTCTTTTGATGTTGTTGGGTCACAGACATCAGAAAGTCATGACATGCAAAAGATATGCAACAAAATATAAAATATTATGACTTTATTCTATATATAAATGCAGGGGTTCCAATAATTTATGCCAGAGTGGTCACTTCTAACAAGTTGTGGCTTGTAAGGTGTCTGCCATATAAAATAACTGACATAATGCTAAACGACTATTTGCACCATTTGAAATGTATTACATAAAGGCTGCAAGAATAAATATACAAACAAATGCTACTCTCGAAAGTACACAATGGCAGCCCTGGAATAAAAGCAATATCTTTCAATGCCTATGTAGGCCAGAGGCAGTTGGACTCTGGGAAATCTGTTTACTGAAGTCTAACAAATGGGTTACCACCTGGGTTTTCTAGGAAGTAGGTGTCGAAATGTATCGTGGACTATTATTTGTTATGACCTTGTTGTTCATAGGCAAACATAAATGTCCTTGGAAAATGTCTGAAGAACCATTTTTTGACTTTGTGACCCTAAAAGCTTTTCCTGAACAGTCTTGGCAGCACTGCCACAGGAGTGTCACTGCAAATTTGTCCCACCAACCTCATGGATAAAGGCCCTACACTCAGAATCAAACCATATTCAACACATTTTTAGTTCTTTAGACTATTTATTTATTTACTTACTTACTTACTCACTTATCAACAATTGTTACACGGCTGAACAATCATCTCTGTGGACAGTTCTTGATATAAAATGGTATCCCCTTAAAAATAATATAAGGCTATGGTATACCAGTAAATACTCCAATAAATTATTCTAATTTAAAATTGTTTATTTTAACTTCACTTTCAAAGTTATGTACATCTCAGAAGTTCAGAACAACCACCATTCCCAAAGGCTTTGTTAGCTCTGAGGTAACTGTAATTAGTTCTACACAGTCACTGAAAACATTTGAATACTCCCAGAGACAATGCAATTAGGATGTTATCAAGATCATTCAATAATGTATGCAAAGTGCTGATATACCCACGACCAGTTAATGTTTGCTGATATGATTTTGCTTAAATCATTTTAATTTCCCTAGACTATCAGAGTCATTAAAAAAAGATTGTACTAATATGTTGTATTTATTTATTTATTTTTTTACAAATCTGACAGGCAACAAAACAGAATTACAACAGCAAAAGTGAAAAAAAAAGGAATTTTGAAAATGAGCATCCCATTCTTACTTCATTCTTAGGATGGCAATAAGTTACCAAAACTAAACTACCTGAGGTAGTGTAAAACATCATACAGCACTTCCTGTGCATTGTTAACAAATTTTTAAGTGTGAATCAACTGTAGTGAGAGAGGAAAATTACCTCACTCAAAGGTAAAACTAGAGTGTTACAAACCCATAAGCCTCTAGTGTATAATCAGTGCTCCAACTACAGTACTACGGTACCCCACATGCCAACCCACATCATTCCTCTTGAAAATGTCAGAATGTTTTCTTCCCTCAGCATCTCATATTCCTCCGCTAGATGTCTGTCCTCTCCCTCCCCAGAGGCACCGAAGTAATTCAGGCCCTTGTGAATTGAGGAAACTGCTGTACAGTGCAAAAATCTGAGCCAATATGTCAGTTCGTTGAGGGCCAACGTTAACCTGTTTTAATATTTCGGTGAAAAATTATTATTATTATTTCCCCCACCTTAAATGTTAATTACCTTAAATGTTAATTACAGTTAAATCGATGTACACCTGCTTTCTAACTCACAATCTGTAATTTTACTGCATTTCTCTTTCCATTTTAAAAACAATGAAAGATAGATACACTTTACACTTTATCTCTGTATTGTTTGTCACTGTAAAAATTTTTTTATTTTTACTGTGTGCAACTCCGGCTGTGGCGACAATTGTCGATTGAGATGCAAAATAGTGTAATATTGCAAGGAGCTTGACTATTGCTGAGATGGAATGGGAATGTTACGTGGGAGGTTCTAGGTCATTTTTTATTTCTTCCAGAAGAGTAATTGTTGTGTGACTGCTTAATCTGTACCGTTTTCTGTATGAGTTGAAATATTGTGATTCTTGTTATTTTTCTCAGCATATCTTTGAGGCCTATACCTGTGTCTCCAGCTTGTTACAATTACTGCGGCCATTGTTTGAGGAAGTCATCCCCACAACAACACTCCTTTCATAGGCCTCCACTAATCAATCTGAGATGTCCACGCCTCTTGATGTCTAGATTCCCGGCTTTTGCTCGCTGGGTAGCCACAAAAGGCTTAGTATAACTGGCCCAGAATGAGCAGTCTCAGTACATTTTGTGATTTCCTAGTATTTCAACTGCGGTTTTGAAAGCATCTCTCAAACAAATAATGGTGTGAAGGCGAATTGGTGGTGAAACAAACCCTTTGAAATGCACTTGCTGTTTGACTTTGATAGGAAGAGCTTGAAGTGGCTGGAAAATGGGGTTGATTCATTCCCCCTGATCTCTCTGAACCCAGGAAAACCCCCCAGCAATTCCTGTAGGGGAAGGAAAAGAGGGACATGCTTTGCTTTCTGACTCCAGCTTGGGGCGAGCACAGCCATCAAAGAGGTTACACTCAGGCCTCAGTCATGGCAGATAAGAGAAAATTTGTATGATCCAGATGCTTGGAACTATTTGGTCATACTGTCATTCTTCCTATGTGTGTGTGTGTGTGTGTGTGTGTGTGTGGGTGTGTGTGTGTGTGTCTGTAAAAAGCATATTGCAAGCATATTTTCCATAAATTATAATGACATTCACTAACTACAGAGCACATAAATGGTTAAATGTTGAAAGCAGCAACCTGAAGTGAGGCTATAATTTATTCCACAATGTTGATATTGCCTTCAAATGCATACTCCCAGCATCACCCTACATCCTTAGTTCTGGCTGGAAGGATCACTTGAAACACCCAGACTGAAAAATGGTAAACCTGGCTTTGTACATGACATTTGTGTAAATTATATGACCAAGAGAAAATAAATGCACATCCACACATATTTACGTGGTGGTATCAATGATACATTGTATGAATGGTAAAGAGAGATAAGGGTAAACCCGTTTTTATTAAAACTAAAGCCGGTAGCTTTCCCTTTGAGCCTCAACTTCTTTGTCAACCGGGATTTGCCCTTGCGTCTTCAAGCATGTACATCGTACACATACTGTATATGTATTTATCAAACATTAATGGATGTGTTTGAATTAAGTAAAGAACCCATTAATTTTATTTATTTAATTAATATACTATTTTAATACATTCCCATTAAATTTGAATGTCAGTGTGAGGCCTCACATTCAGCAGTTGAATTCTTCCACTAGTTGGAGGGGGGATAAAATGTTTTCTGTTGGAAACTTTTCTGAGGTTTAAAATAATTTCTCACATGCACACAGGGACAGGAGGCACATCTCCCTTTAAGCCATAAGGTAGACTTACATCACAGCAGAAACATAAGTTCAAAGGAATTCAGCTCTGATTTCAAAATACTCTGGAAAGCACCTTTCCACAGCTTTGGGAACAATTTAAACTGAAACTAGGCTATAAACTCTCAATTCCTTTAAGTCCCAAAACTGCTGTAAATGATTCAATGACAAAGATTAAGATTAAATGATTCAAAAATCACACCTTCCAAAGGAAACACCATATGAGAGAGAGAGAGAGAGAGAGAGAGAGAGATAACATTTTCTACAGAAACCTTAATTGTATTTTCTTTTTAATTTAATAAATGCAATTCAGTCAGGCCACTGTTGTTCAAATAAAACTTTATTGACATGAAACCATACATTTTAGGTTTGGCGGTATGGTTCTGTTCACCAAGCCCTCCCGCCCATCCACTCGAGCAAGCATGGGTATGGCGGCGAGGGCAGCTGCACAACCCCCAATAGGGTTACGCTTAGAACAGAACCGCAGCACTGAGAATGGTTTTGACAGATTCCATTCAGTCAGTTATGGCACTTTTAAGTGTCATTATCACAACAATTTACGAGGAACCGGGCCTGAACCCCCGTAGAGCATGCCTAGGGCGACAGTGGCAAGGAAAAACTCCAAGGAAGAAACCTTGGGCAGAACCTGACTCTGAGGGGGGAGTCCATCCGCCGCTGACTGGCACCGGTTAACTAAAATGGCTGATTACGGAATAGAAATTTGCAGACAGAACATATGAAAATGTCAATATATAAGGAGCCGGTGAGGAAGACTGATTGAAGCCCGGCAGGTGCATCATAGCTGGGTACATGCGTGGAGCTGGAGCTGACCGTCTGCTTCTGGAGAACGATGTTTGTTGATCTATAGCTACCGCTCCGGCGGTTGCTGAAGCGGGAAGGATAGAGGAAAAGACATCCGTAGGCACTCGAAAATGTTAGTGATTCATGCAGGAGTGATATAGCTAGGTGTATGTGCACAATGGGGAACTGAAGAGGATGGAGCTGGGGTGGGGTTTTTGTGTGCAGCGGGTGTGCTGACAGGGGATCCACCATGGTAGGGCGAGGCGGTTAAATAGACCGCCTTGTTATGTGAATGGACTGATGGGTGAATCGTCACTACTCAGCTGAGCTGTCAGCTGATTATCTATGGCCAGGTTTCACTCTCGTGACCTGCCTGAACTAACGCTATGCTCGATTAGTAGTTCTGTTTATTTATTTATTTAACAGTATTGACAAGACAAAACAAGTTGCGCACCCCTCCCTCTAGCATAGCCACACTTGCTTTTATTGTATATATCTAGCCTGATGGAGATGTGTAATGTCAAAAAACTGGTCAAATAAAAAGCATGGTTACAGTAGAGAACTACACAAACTTAGTTTTGCTTTAAGTATGAACCTTAGTGAACTTAAGTGTGCATTGCTCACTTTATTTTCTTCCTTACAAATAGTTTTGATATGTGGCAGAAATGTGTCTAACCACACCAGGTTTTGTGAGGGCATACTGTAGAGAAGGCAGCTTTTGTTAGTAGCACTTACCTGAGTGATATATTATGATATATGCACAATGTATGTAATTGTAGCAAGATAGTCTTGTAGAACCCGCACAGCTAGACCAATGAGGGAATAGCTGGAGGGGAAGGAGTAAATATGTTTGTCCTCTGCTGTTGTGATGTAAATAAAAGAGTTTAGTGATTTATCCTCCGGTCATGAATATATTACAAGTATATTTAAGAAGATACTGAGTCCGTCGCCATGAGTCAGATATGAATGCGCTGCTCCATATCCCGCTTAAGACAGGCCTGAAACGGATCAGTATGATTCTTATTCTCCGTTCGTAAACGGGGCCATGTTGTCATCACGGATATATCCGACCTATCGTCCAAATGCCAATATTCTAATGAGAGCATTAGAACACTCACACAGGAGCTGAACGACACATCAAATATATCTATAATCACAAACAGTAAGCGTAACAGTTACAATTGGTTTACTCGTAATTATTAAAATAGAATTTAGGATTTACTTTAATCATGCGTGAAGCTCAGAGTGGTTACACTCGACTCATCCATGTATGCCACCATTACTCAATATATGCTCCCGGGATTAACACTATTGCCGAATCTCGGTTCGGTGGAGAAACTCAGAGGTTGGGGTCTGGCTAACACAATACATGTATTATATTTTACATCGATAGTTGCGAGCCCAGGTTAGCCTGCACTAAATGGGCTCCTTAAGGCGAATTTGACAAGAACCGACGTAAAACGTCCATGGGCTCTTCACGTCAAATTCCCAGAGCCGTACATTCACTAAACCTGTTAATGACCGACCTTAGCCGCCTACCAACTTAGAATCTCCACTTTCTGTACCCCGCCACTGATCAGTTGGTCATTGGTCAGAATTTTCCCCGAGTATTCAGTCGTAATTTAGGCTGAAAAGATAGAAAATGGATTAGAGTCATGGAGACCACGCAAGTTAAAATAATAAGAATTTATTCACAGGCAGGTAGGTCATTATCTTAAAATTAGAACAATTACAAAACATACAAATTAAGAATAGAAAACACAGAGTAAATATCTTACCCGGCCTGCTTTAACTACACACACATACATACATAATCTGCACTGTGTGGGAGATCAGTTATGATTCTCCAAACGCAAACACAGAGTATACACGGAGTCTGCACGGTGTGGGAGATCGGATGCGATCTTCCTTACCCAAAATACACAATCTGCATGGTGTGGGAGATCGGTTACGATGCTCCCAGATAAGTGTGTCTCCCTTTCTTTTAAGCCAAATCCTGCATAAATTAACCTGGAGGTGTGGTCGAATCGGGAATCTAAACCCCCACCGCTGCTGAGTAAGGTGAAGGGAAAAGGAGTTGATTACCAGAGAGGACATTCCAGTGTTACAGTTTTACAGAGTTATTGGAACTATGTTTTACTAAACTCCATTTGGTATGAAATGTATCTCATTTGATTCCTTGATTTTACTGGATTACATCCATACCAAACAGCTTACCATTGTGATTATTATTAACAGATTAAATATTATTATGTTGCAGTTGTCATGAAAATTCCCTTCTGATGAACCATTTTACATGCAATTCCTGTTACTACTACATAAGACATAATGTAACAATATAAGAATCACATGTGCAATGTTAGTAAGTTTTACAGGGTCTGTTGACCATTTAAACTGAGTCTTAATCCAGGAGAGAAGGGGGGTGCAATGAACTGAGGTGTCAGCCTGAGAGACGGGACAGATCCCAGATGTATTGTTTTGGCCAGGGGCTTAATGGCCTCTTCTGCCATAAATGCCCCTAGAACACACAAACACACCCATGACCAAACAGTCCAACTTCCTCTTATCACAGTCACTTCCAGGTGAGAACATCCTTGAGAACAGATGGGTTGAACCCCCCTGTAGGAAGTCTAAAGAGTCCATTGTTTTATCACACAGCTCTCTGGTCCTTTAAAGTTTATGACGAGCACCGTTCTCGGGCTCCTCACAAATGGCAGCCTTCCTCACATTGACTCACGTCTTACAGTCTTCTCTCTGTTGGGATGCATTCTCCATGCACCTGTGAGCTAAGCAAACTACAAACTCATAACTAGCAATTACACTTTAAAATATTCCACGCATTTTCATATATAGTGACAAGCAACTTAAAGGCAGAGTTGGGCTCTTTCAGATGCTTGCGTAAGGCTACTGAAATGCTCCCTACACTTGGCTACAGTGACAGGCCTTTTCATGCCACCATTTTACATTTGCCCGAGGACACAGACGTACTCACTGAGCATGTCCGCATCTCGTAGATATCAGAAACCTTTCAGTGTCCAAGCTGCAGCTGTCAGGACTGCGCACTGCTCATTTTGATGGCAGATGTTTTCCTATGTTTCCTACGTGTTTTTATTTTGTGTCCCCCATCTGCATTAAGTACCCCATCCAACTGCTTCAACTACAAGCCAGTCAAGTGTTTTCCATGCTCATACTGCTCACTAAATGCGGCTTGTGCATCACACACATTGCCGTTGCGCGTGTGCTTCTTTGGAAAGGGGGAGGAAAAGGCAGAATTTGATCTTTTTTACAGCACAATGCTTAATAAAGTAACCTTTTTTGTTGGTTTTTCTACTGTTTACTATTTCCAGTCTTACTTGGTTTGTTCCAGCATTAGCTTTTCTTAAGCAATTCTTAAGCAGTTTACATTCATCCTTTAAATGAAATGGCAAAGTTGTGTTAATTATTTGGAATGACTTCTTGTAGTATTGTGAGCAGTTGCTTTGGAAATGACAGTGATAATTTAAAACAACAACAATAACAACTGTCTGTGAAGTGTGATTTTATTTTTAATGTAATTTTGAAATGCCCTAAAATAATTATACAGTACATTTGCATGATACCTACCTCTATGAGACACTCATATATACAATACATCTTACAGTGTGTACAGATATATACACATAAATCTGTGTTCTGTGAAACATTTAAAACTCGCTGATTGCCAATTATATTTAGAGATTGCAATTACATACACTAGGATTTTTGAGTCACACTTTAATCAATTTTTTCACAGGGAGAAAATATATATGCCCCATAAATATAAAAAGCATGTACTTTTGCATTCATGCATCTCTGTTTACAGCAAAACCCTTCTATTCATAAAAATAAAAAGCATAACAGACCACCACAGATGCATGTTTATTGCATAAACATCATGCATCATATAGCATATGAAAAACACATGGCATATAAAATAGCTAAAGTACCAAACATTTCATAATAAAAATATATGGGTTTTATAAGCAATTTTCCAAAAACTGTGGTGGTTTTTGTGCACCTAGCATGTATAAACAACACTTCCAAGCTCCCTTAGAGTTTTAGTTTGTCTTAGAAAGTTTAAACTCAGTTCCAGTAATGCAAACCAAGATTCTGTATGTGCCATTTTATTTGCCATCAAAGAGAAACCGGAAGGCTGTCTGAATCAACACGTTTTTAAGAGAGATTTGGAAAAACTAGGACAGTAACAGCATCGCTGATGTCCCCTGGCAATTCTTTCCCGCAATCGTGGGACATAACAACCGAAAGACCCCCTCACCCTGGGGAAGTGATTTTCAAAAGCTTAGATGATTCTGTTGAGGAAATCTCTCTACTTAAAATTCTGGAATAAAAAAAAAAAAAAAAGAATAAGCAAGTTTATGCTGTATTTACATAAACCCATCAGTTGAGGCTAGGAACATCAGTACATTTTTATTTTATTATTATTATTTTTAGAAGTTTTGGGCTTGAGGCTTTCTGAAGATTAATTAATGGTCAGAGTGCTTATGGAGAACCTGAAGAGCCTAAATAAAATATTTCACTGGAGATCATTCCGGTATGAATTTTAATCTACAGAAGTCCAATTGTTTAATAAATGCTGACTGCAAAGAAACAGTTTATATAATATTTTCTGATGGAAAATGATCAAAGGACGGTGAATATATACTGTAGGTTCAGAGAGAGCGAGAGAGAGAGAGAGAGAGAGCTAGTTACAGCTAATAATTGATCCACTATGCACATATCCTATCTAAGGAAACACCCATATGGCAAGGCACTGGTCACTGGGTGGTCCTGGAAGCATGATGAACCTCATTGCCTCAGTCAACACTCTGGCAGAACATGTGGAAATACTGTTTGCACACGTGTGGTGTGCATGCTTAGGAGCGGCTAATATGACCGGGCCATGTTCTATGTACACTCATCACATTCATTGACAAATTACAGTGTATTTCAAAATGTCCCCTTTTCAAAAAAACATTTTCAAAAAAACATACATTTTCATTGTATAAATAAGCAGAAGGGTTGAGAGATTTAGTTTTATTCTCTTCTGGGATGCCGGAAAGCATGTCCTTATTGAAGGAGTGAAGAAAGGAATTAGCCTCCATTTAACTGAGGGGACCCATAAACTATTGTGTGTGATGTCAAACCTGATGAACAGCTTTAAATGTGGGATGGACAGATGAAAGTCTGTTTGATCGTTAGGCTGCCTATAGTATTTCCTCTACAAGTCCCAGATAATATAAGAGAAGCATTGAGATCATGAAAATGATGTTTCCGATAATTATGTTCCCAGGCAAAGTTGGAGTAAAGAAGTTTTGTTCATCAGGCATTATTGATTTTCACATACATTAGTAGTAGTAGTATGTTTATTTCGGTCTTTACACAAGTATAATTCAGTAAATAACACTACATTACACATAAGTAAAGAAGATGAGAAAGGGCATGTGGAGTGCATGTCAAAAATAGTAATAATGGAACAAAATAAAACCAAGGAAACCAAACAGAAAAGGCTCAAACCAGGCATTGAAAAATGGTTTGAGCCTTTTCAAAATAATAAGGAGAACAAAGAGCAGTGCCTTTATAACAGATCTCATGGAGGAAACAGGCAATGCCAGAGATTACTGCAGATCTGCCTGAGGTGTGCATGCTTGTATTTGAGGCCGCTACTGGCCAAGGTACTGCAGGCCACCCAGTCTATGTACTGCACTGAGAACCCGGAAGAGCTCTTTTTACTTCAGTTTGTGTTCCATATTTGGGAGGATTTGGTTTTAGTCAGTGCAGCTATCCAGCTAACTCAGTAATTCTGCTTTGTAGTATATCCCCTGGTCCAGAGCAGGTTATGCTCAGGCTAACAGATCGAATCAAACAACAGCACCACCCTTTGACTCATCAGCTCCTTTGTAAAAAGGCTTCTCCATGCAGGTACGAATAGTGAGGGGGTGTCTTCGCAGGGCAACGTTATTTAGAGACCGTCAAAATCCACCGTCTGTCTCCGAGGATACGCTATACAAACGATGCAGATTCCCAATGGAGGGAATACAGTAGGCTTGCAGGTTTCTTGAGCCCTATATGTCCATATTCACTGATACATTATTTAATTAAGGGACAGTGATTAGGTCCCATAATTATTGAGTTTATGAATAGACTTTATGAATACTCAGAGACCCAGAGTTGCAAAAGTGCAACATTTTTTTAAAACGGTCCATTAGTACCTATTCCTGTCTAAATGTAGATAAAAACTACATATCCCAGCACCCCAGACTCTAAAATGTATCATAGCAACACTTTTTGCGGGAAAATATTCTGGGAAAATAGACACACCCCTTTCAAAGATCAAACAACATGGCTGCCTCCCTCTGATCCCCCTGCTCTCTCTTTGGCACCAATTTCGACAATTGTCCAAGTAAGTATTTGACCTTTAATATTTTTTTTCTTAATTCCAAAGATGTTTAGTGATAGAAAATTCCATACATTAAAAAAATTATATATAATATACATGATTTAGAGCTATTTGTTTGAATGTTGCAAAAATGCAACACTGGGCTTCAATGGTCGTCTTATTCACACAGGAGACCCCACACTGAATCATGGGTAAATGCATGTCAAATGACTTGCAACACAATTTATCTGCCTTCCTGTCATTACATATATATATATATACACACAGCCGGAAAGTCTGCACACTCCTTTCACCTTCTCCACGTTTTATTATGTTACAGACATATTCTACAATAGATTGAGTTCATTTTTTGTCACATAATTCTACACAAAATACGCAAATACACAAAATAATTCTACACAAAATCACAATACGACTGGACATCGCACCATGACGCAAGGTAGAGAAGGAGGTTTGAATTCCACACTTAAGCTAGATTCCTTGTAAATCTCTCCTTGACCCCCATGACGTGTTCTGGCGAGGTCAAGGAAAAAGGGGCTATTTTTTTGACTATTCGAATGCAGCCGTGGTGTCATGCTTTGGGTTCAGATTGCAGTTCTCCATTGTGGACAGTAGATGGGAGTTCAAATGATATATTGCTCCTTCATAGTATACACCACAGATCCCATTATACCCAGTGTGTTTATCTCCAGAACATCTGCTGAGCATTGTTACTGCTAGACCACTGAGACCCACCAGGCATTTAAAAACTTGTGAGCCTGTTAAACACATACGGGGAAGTGCATTATCACAATGTGTGTGTGTGTGTGTGTGTGTGTGTATTTCTGTGTTTCTGCCTGCATATGTATATATGTGTATTGATAAATTAAATATAAGGAAAACACAATCATTACCCATTGAATGGCTGTTTGTTTATATTACAGAATATGCAGCACATTTAAAATGGTATATGATATACTCAAAGTGTAAGCAAGGGTCGATATCAGCAACAGCAGTATTAATTATTCTGCGACAGTATCCAGTCAGTTTAAATAAGACTCAAGTTAAAATAGTTAGAGATTTAACCATATCTGAAATGAAAACAGCATAGATACAAATGAGGCTGAGCAGGAGACTTCCTGATTTATTTATTTGCCATGGCTGGAGATTAAATGGATTACATGTAAAACACACAGTTCACACTACACCTAAATCTGTGATTAATTTGTACATGGACTGTTCATTGTGACGGGTTCATATGAAGTTGAGTTTCGCATAGATGACACTGGTGGTTCTTGCACTTCTGCGTGTGGGAGGGGGACATGTCTCACGTTGCGTTGAAGGCAGCCACAATGAACTCAGTTTACCGCAGGCGAAAGGCCGACAGAGGAAATGCCCCGGGACGTCTGAAGAGGGGCGAGGGCTCCCCGCACTGCACGGTCGGGCACGGATGCGAAAAATCTAACGGCGGAACAAACAAACTCCTCCGTTCACCGGAACGGCCGGGATTCCCGGAGCGGGGGCCGGGGAGTTTGGACGGGGCGAGGGAGCCGGTCCCTCAAAATGGCCTGACTGCGCGAGCCTTTGCTAAAGAGAGGAGGTCTGTGCCTTATTACGGCCACTCAAAAGCAGAGCGCAAAGGGGGGTTAGAGAGCCGTGCAGGTGTCCGGCGCGCGAGACGTTACCGTAGACCCAGACCTTCCTGAGATCTCTCTGGGGAAACAGACAAGGGCTCCATCCATAATGGAAGCGCCTGGTGCTAATTATAGGATGGGGGCACATTTCAAGAGGATGCTCCTGCTAAGTGCTGCATTAGCTTTTGAATATAACCTAGCCAGGCACACCGGGACATTAGAAATCACATTTCTACGCACACATTTAGCACTATGCTCTCTGTCATTTTATTTCCCTAATGCACAATAGGGTCAGAAGGTCAATTTCTTTCCAAGGGACACTTGTAAAGCTCTACCTTGCTTCATCTGCATTATAGCAATCATTCCAAGTGTTTTCTTTTAATTTTATGGTCAGCATCTGTGGACATGAAGCAACAAATTACAGTAATTCATAGAGGAGCCCATAATGTTTTAATTGACAAACAATACTCTTTGTTTAATTTGGAGGTGAATTATATATATATATATATATATATGTTTTGCCTGCAGGGTTCTTAAACTGTAGTACCTTCATATATGTATATCTATATATTTAAATATAAGTATATATATATATATATATATATATAATTTTTTTACTGATATATTTGTGTACAGTATTACCTTTATCTTTGGTGTCGCTAAATTATTACCTGTGCCCTCCTGTGTGGAAATGATCTAACAAGAACTCCCTGTTTTTACTAGCTGTGAACTAGCACTGTTGTGTTAAGCATTTAAGGGGTTTGTCAAAGTGAGACTGAAGAAGACGATATTGTGGCCCAGTGGTATGAAATGGCAAATATTCACATTCATATCATATCCAAGCCCATCTCTGCAACTCTCCTAATGAAGGCTGCTGTGTAAAATACTGCTTAGGGAAATGGAACAGGGCTCGCTCTGCAGTTTCCAACACAGATCAGCAGAGGTCACATTGGCCCAGATCAAGAAGCAAAAATCATATTATTATTATTATTATTATTATTATTATTATTATTATTATTATTATGATGAAGAAGAAATGGATCAATAAAAAAACCCATTTGAAATGTTTCTAATGTTTATTAGAATTATGCATCATACTAATTATGTTTCATTTATATGCTCCAATATATCTTGCTCCATTTGTAACCAACTCCATTGCGCAACTGCTTGAAACGGTCCTGAGGTTTACCAAGTGATGTAGAAAAATTGACATTTTGCATAATTCAAACGTTCAATGTGTTGCATACTCAATTTTGATTTTGATTTATTTTCCTTAGAATGGACTGAACTATTTTAATAGAAATTGAGGGGTGGGCATGTGGCTGTGTGGGTGAAACTGAGCAACCAAAAGAGTCATTTCTCTATGAAGAGTAAAATCAAAAGGTTTTAGGTGTTTGAGTGTATAAATTTATTCAACCAGACCATTTATCCTGGAAAGCTTGGGGCTGCTTGGGGCTCCCATCTGATTGCACTTAATTTCCAGTGGAGACGTTTCCTTTCAACCTGGATTTAATGTCTCAAAACGGTTTTGCTCCTAATTAATTACCACACTCTGAGTACTGAGTACCCATACACACTGATTGTTTGTATTGGGAAACTGGGGAGAACATGTGTAGGTGTAAATCAAGCCATCTGTTGGTTTTCAGACTCAGGATCGGGAAAACAGATTCATCCCTTCCCTTGTTATCACTGACTGCAGATTTCCTTCTCCCACACAGTTTGACCTAACCACACTAACTTCAATGAGACTCTACTGTCTATCTGTAATATTATCTCGTGTTGGGGAACTGCGCCATCTCCTTTGTAGCTTTGCACATAAGAGCGTTCCTGGGTGATTCGGTTTTCTAACTAGACGGTGAAATTAATTTCATACAATGGGTTGATGTATAATAGCTGGCCTTAAGAAAAACACATGGAAATAATTTTGGTAGATAACAATTGCAATAATAATCAGCAGGAACTAAGACTAGAGTCAGAGGAGATGTGGTTGTTTACATTGGGAGGAATTTTTCAGCTCACTCAGATTAATTTATCATTTGGAAGGATGGATGTTACTGTTCCGCACACTAACATTACCTGCTGTATGTATTCCCAGCACCATGAGTCTCTTGCATTGTGACAGAGCTTTTTCATTTGCAAAATGATGAAGCTGAAATGTTTCAGAATCAGACATTAATCGTTTTTGTTTATCCAAAAGGTTTGTGATGTATAGTATTGTATTACTCTAATTTCATACGGCTCATAGTGAATGATTTTTTTGGTTTGTTTTTCATTTATTATATCGCCATGACTTGCCATGATCTTTGTTCTTATCTTAGAAGAATTTACTGGACAGTGCTTTACGATTGCACCCACATTGAACTGTACTTCACAGATGGTGTCATTGTGGTGATGGTGGTGGTGGGTGTGGTTATTATTTTTATATGAAATAATCTTGTGTACCAAGATTGATCTTGCGTTTTCACCATGTGAAATATTTCAAAGAACATTGAACTTACCATAAGCTGCGTTTTACAATTATCAGCCATTTGTATGCATTTGTCAACAAATTCATGCCATACATACTACTAATGGGTATATTCAAATCTAAACATTTATGCACTCGGTTTGGTAACAGAGGAGGTAAAATTGAACCAGTGCAATTCTATTTCCATCCCAAGACTTTATAATTCAGTGATTTCATGACTTCGTTTCAATAATGAAATCATCCAGTAATAGTGTGAGCACTCCGTATTGGATCAGTGCACTGGAAGCCCCCAATTTTATCCTGCCAGTGCAGAATCTGCAGTTTACTCTGCAGTTGCATGCTGGGATACCATGGGTCTAAGTATTTGCACACCACAAACAATTTGCGCTCTCATACTACTGATTTCTGTCACTCAGAAGAAAAGGAAGGGAACTGTACAACAGCCAAACAAGGCAGAAAGAAAAATGCTAATAATACAAGCCGCAAAATAGCACCTGTTTGCCTTGCCTTACCTTACCTTACCTTACCTTGCCTTGTGACAGCATTTATGCACACAGCCTGGTCCTGTATGAGTCAACACATTTTCACCTTCACGGTGTGCTAACATGATATCATTTCACAGTTGTCATGATGGATATGTATCTTGCCTGCTTTCATTCTGATATGAGAGAGAAAGAGAGAGCGAGAGAGGGAGAGAGAGAGAGAATAATGCCCAGAGACTTTGAACAAACTGATAATAAAAAACTCACAAAAAAAATTAAGTCTGATAGTATACCTGTGTTGCTAGTACACTCGTATTAATAGTGACTCCTAACCCAACTAGCCATGATAACATAAAGTAGCCAAAAGCTATCCATTGTCCAGAGGTTGACAGTACAATACTGCATTAATTTGCACGTATACATATACACTACCTTCTTTGCTTGGAATGGGTTTTTACCCTCTAGTCTAAAACCACAAGCTGTATTTTGCCCAACCACTATGAGATTCCCTATTACCATTTAGCTTAATTTCACTAATGCCACTGAGCCAGCCAGTAGAGGCCAGGCTCCTCCCCAGATTTTTTCCCCCTGGGGAGTATTTCACTTTACTTGCTGAATTTTTGGAGGGCCAGGCCTCTCTTCCTTAACTTTTCATATTTTGCTAATTTCCTATCTTCCTGTTAAGTATCTTTGTGTCTATGTAAAATGTGCTATAAAAAATAAATTGGAATTTAATTGAATTCCAGTAATAATGTTCCAGCTTCTGCATCTTATAATAACCAACAAATCTCTTGCATGAGTCAGACTTTAATCTGTTCTGTCTATTTTCTACATTCAACCTCATTTTTCAGTAATTTTCCTGTACATAAATAAATGTATCATCCTACAATAAGGCGTGCTTCCATGCAAGACGTGGTAATTTAACAAAACATCTATAACTGAGAGGCACGCCGTCTGGGTGAGGCTGTGGACTATCTGATTCATATAAGTGCTCTGATTCATATAAGTGCACTATTTCTATAGAAAGTTTCTTCTTTAATTATTTTTATTTTTTTTTACAAAGGAAGGACTTTTAAAGTATTCGATCAATCTACTAACCTCTAAAGCTTTCATAAAAAGGACGAGTGTATTAAAGGGAAGTTTGCCTGCACCTTTGTGACTCTGAGTTTTGCCTCAAAGTGGCCTCAAAGTAAATGTTTCTTCTTTTTCTTTTCGGAAAATCAGTTGCTTCAGAAGACGATTGGCTCACAGCTGGATAGATTTGAAAAGCCAATAGCGGCGGTCTTTACTGACGGCTTTGCCAGCCTGCCAGGGGCCATAATTGCCTAGAGTTAAGAGCGACATTCAACTCATCGTCATCGATTTCTACCTGCTGCACGAAACGCCATCCGTCAATGAGCAACGGCTCAAATGAGTTTACTCATTGAATTGTAAAAGCATTAAGGAAATGTGTGGATGGCAGGAGAGAGAGAGGCACATGCCAGCAGAGAGAGAGTGGTTGACTTCTGTTTTAGAGCATAATTTGTTTTTTTATCAGAGTCAGAATATGGTGCTGACAAGATTCAACATTTTATGTTAACATTATGCTGCCAGACTCAAATTATTGCCTGCCCATTTTGATTGCAACTCAACGCATTAATGAGGGAAACGTTTATTATATGTTAAAAAAGATGGTATTGAAGGCTGACTAAAACAAGATAATTTTTTTTGCAACAAAAAAAAAACTGAGAGCATGCAATTCAAGAACCCTCATGTTTATTTCATTTTGAAACCTATCATGCATGAAAAGTGAAAATGAAAAGTAGTTTTTTTCCCCTCCGATTTGGACTAGGTCTGTCTCGTCGCTGTAAAGTGTGTGCCCACGTTCAGCTCACATCTCGCCTGCGGGCATAGCGTAACGCTGCTAACGTTGCGGCTAACGGTTCATATCTTCAGACGACGATTACGCCGCGCACTCCAACCAGATCTCTCCGTTTAACATCTTATCGCCACCTGGCTGTCCCATCTCGTCGAGCGCCCAGCAGCTGCTCCTCGTAGCCCCGGCTCTTCTCCGCCCCTCATGACCTTCCCCGTTCAGTCGGGAAGGAAAAGTCTCTGGCTGCTTTCGCAATCTAACGTTTTCAGACTACATCCTAATGTTTCTATTTAATAAAAAAAAAATGTGGTTGCTTGCTTTCTAAGTGAAATGTTCTTCTGTAAGTTATTTTGTCTAAAAGTGTCTGCTAACTGATTGAATTGCAATGTCCTTCGCAGGCAAGCACGTCTCCTCCAAATGGAGTGTCCTGGGAAGTGTCACTTTGTTTCACACTGCTGTCCTTCAGCTTGGCTGTGCAGTCATTGCGTCTGAAGAGTGCACTTCATCCTGCAGACTGCAGGGGGAGCCACTCCTGTGCATGATATGGGAAGAAAACTGCACTGCCGTAGCACTCCCTCCCTGGGAATTGGCAGGGCCAATTACACTGAACTCTGCCGGGCTGCCGTCTGCAGACTGAGCTGGCATGGTCAGGATTCGATACCACACCAAGGAGAGTCTGGGGGTTTTCAAGTGCAATATTGTGTGGGATCTGGAGAAATAATCAAGCCCATTCCAAGCTTGATGAGAACTGTCAGGAAAATGCCCAAATGTGTTTAGATGCAATCTTGGATACAGCTAGAAAATAAATAACTAAATAAATAAATCGCAGTAAAATACAGAATGCATAACGGGTACTAAGGATACTAAGCTGTTAGAAATTCTGTTGATGCCAAGAGAATTGCATATGGCATATGCAATTGGCATATTTTCACACATTAACATCAATCCTTGAAATGAGACGGTAAACAACAGGTTGCTGATTCTAAATCAACATTTTAAACCTTCTCAAAGAAAGAGAAATATTTTACGGGATCTCTGGAGGCATTTTAACTTGCCACATTGTCCAATACAATATGCAATCAAGTGTCAACAAACATAAACATTGCACCGCCATACTTGTGCCTTGTATCTGAATGAATGGTAAAGGATTAACTGAGATGATCACATGTGATGAATTCAACGATTATGGATTTAAATAGAGATCCTTTTGACCCCTTGATGGTGAAGGACAGAAATACATACAAAATATCAACTTATCTGGGCTCTATGTCGAGTACATTGTCACCCTTCATAAAGACAAGCAAAAAACTCAATGTTTAAAAATATGTATAAATATGTATGAAATCAACAACATAGGTATTGAACTAGATTTCTTCCTCAAAAGATGGGGAAACGATATTAATAAAACATTGTTCTCTGCACCATGTGACATCCTAATAATATTTCTCAGTGAAAAGGTATTTTTTTCTACAAGTAATATTTTAACTTTTAACTATACTAATATTTTAATTAAGCTCAAAGGTTTTAAATGTGCATTCACATTCTACTATTTGAGTTCACCTCAGGTCTAAGAAGGTACATTGTGGTCTTCCATGGCTTCCTGTTACAGGCGTGCAACAATGAAGTAGCACGCATGTAAAACCCATTCATTCCCATTAATTTCACCATGGGGAAATGCAATTAACTCACAAATACAAAGAAACAAATGTATATTGACCTACATATATCAGGCAATGGGGCAAAACAAAAAAATCTTTGTTGCATCTTGGGCCCACCAAGCCTCCAAATCTACAGTCAGGCATTCATGCCAATAAGCTATTTGGAAGGGTTTCCAGTAAAAAAGCAATTGAAAGCAATCAACAAATGGGCTTGGCAGTTGGATGGGAACCAGGTGCTATAGTCAAATTAGATGAAACTAGAACTATTTGGCCATGCACACCAGCAATTGGTTTAGTGTCAAAGATTGCCTTAAAACAAGATTGATTGTTTTAATTATACAATTTGGAAAATTGTGATATGAACACGCAAGCACACCCTCTTTCAACTCTATGGTTTTGCATAGTAGGGCTGGGCATAACTAACCCTCATCTTGTCCTGAACCATTCCTATTGTTCACTCATGGATGGCATCTTGTCCTGAACCATTCCTATTGTTCACTCATGGATGGCATCTTGTCCTGAACCATTCCTATTGTTCACTCATGGATGGCATTTGAGACCAGTCCCTGGGGGTTCAAATAAAATATAAATCATCACCTCCATGCAAAAATGTAGAAGGTGCAAATTCAGTAATTAAACATGACGTCTGGGCAACTTATGATGTGCAATTCTGAACAAAGTTTTGCATGTATGGCTGGTAAAGTACATTTGTTTGTAAATAATCAGGAATTTTTACAGTAGATTTTACTTTTCACATTGACATTGAATAACAGCAAAAAAAATCCTGATTAAATATTTTTTAATCAAATGTTCATACACAACAAAATATGAAATATGAAAACTTTTTCAACCCATACAGTATTTGTCTGTATATACAGTATAATTCAGGTCATAAATGTATTCCTAAATGTTTTCCATTTTACCAATACATTTATGACCTGAGGTCCTATATGATGCAGCACGAAACTTGTGTTTGTTCTTGGTGTGAGCGACTGGAACACGTCAGCGTTTTCTCTGTGTGTAGCTGTAGCAATAAATGAAAGGTCTTGTGAGCTGTTGAACCAGAAAATGAGTTCTCTTGCAAGCCAGAACGTTTGCTAGATTAGTCTCTACTCACGCTAGACTGACCAGCACCTCCATGGCTTTCAGTCAGGACTGGCAAGCATTTGTGGCCTTACTGAACCCTTTGAAATGTGCCTTTCAGAAATGCCTCCATGCTAATTGGAAATGCCTGCATGCTATTTGGAAATGCCTGCATGCTATTTGGTATTAAGTGGTGTTCTCTTTGTCATGTATCATCCCGTTTTTTGCATAGTTCTGATCAAATAAGTTTTATCAGGAACCAAAACTTAAGAATACAGTTTTGGTGATGCAGATTGTCTAAACAGGTCTTAAATCTAATGTGTTTTACGAGGATCAGCATTTTTATTGTGTAGACAGAAATGTTTATTGCTTAATAATTACAATTTCAAACAACAGCTCAAAAAAAGTCTAACACAACATATCCCTTTTAAAAATATAATGCCATTATCATAAATATTCTATTTTCTCAGTATTGTGTGTTTGTGAGCTGTACTGAAAATGACTTAAATAAATTTAAAGAATGCCACGTTAATTAATGTTTAATCAAAATTAAGGATGTGAAACAATTATTAATGAGCAAACACAACAGTGGAAGTAATCAACAATATGTTGGTTATATTGTTGTGAAGGGAACATAGATATGCAATTTTACTGAAAAGGAGAGCATAGCTGAAAGTTTGAGTGCCATGACATTGCCACCCTAACACATATTATGTTTACCGAAATCTCCTTCTGACTTTTTGACCTCCCACTGACACCATCACAGCTCTCTGTCCTTTCCATTTATCCAAAGCTATTCTTGCTGTGCCATACAGCCTATCCAAAATGCATAGCAGGAACTGGTTTGATTTAGACATAAGCAAATCTGTATGTGGCCCCCTCTTAATTTCAACAGCTGTTCCCAGCTAAGGGTGTAAACTTCCTCTACAGAGTATGTAGTGTCAGGCCACATTTGGGCGCCATGATGAACTGGCCATGCCAGCCAGCTGGCTTTAAAAAGCTGAAGCCAGGCTGGCGCAGGCTAAAGACTCCAGCAGGGCCACCTTCTGTTCTACCGTCTGTGTCTTCCTGCTGGGGTTTAATTGACTGATGTAATACCATACATTTGTTGTCCCCCTCATAAAACCTAGCAAACCAGCACGCCAACTCTAACATAGTATTATAAAGATATTACTCTCTGACTGACACCCTGGGTGATGGCCAATCAGAGAAACCAAATGTGCCACGAATGCTCTGTTATATTATGTATATTTTGTTTTTGTCTTTAAGAGCTTTAAGGTATGTTTGGTCAGATATGGAACCAGATATGGAACTGAGATTGATTTAATTGCATACGATCTTAAACTAACCAGCTAGCATTTGTATGAATCTAGGGATGTGTGTACAAAAAGGTTCTGCTTGTATGCTGGAATTTTCCAAACCCTGTCATGTATTATTACACCTTTTACATTGACAGCTGCCATACAAATAAGGCTCATCAGCCAGTCTGTCCTGAGAATGTCAGCCACTACGAGTGAACAATACTCCTCTGCCTCTAATCTGAGCCCTTGTCTGTACAACAAGGCAAAATCGGGCCTACATGGTGCTGTGCTGGACTTCTCATGAAAGGCTTTACTATTTAGCCACATTCATACTACCAACTAAACACACACACACACACACACACACACACACACACACACACACACACACACACACACACACAACTTCAATAAGTTCAATAAGGTGCATTATTTGACACACAGTAACACATTGCTTTACACCAAAGCAACCCTTTGGAGAACAATGCTATACATCGTCAAAGCGCCTACTGTAGAGAAAAGGACTTCATAACAATCATTGACAAGTCACCGCCTTTGGAAAAATCAATACCTTTTAAGTCTTGCATGCATCAAAAATGGTTACTTGATTGTTTCTTGTGTTTTCTTGTCAGATTATGCAACTGCTATGCATTATCAGGCATCTACAGATGTTATGTATGTATGTGGGAAGATGGAAGGAACAATAGTTGTGCTAATAAGTATATTTTGAAAATAACATGTTTGTGTTCACCAGCCCAAATTTACTGCCAGCGGGCAATGCTGAAAAAGTCTTCAGTGGTTCCCTTATCAAAGCAATGCAATTACTTTTACTGCACCTTTGATCAGTTAAAGCAATGGCCAATGAGGAGCTCACAATGGGTTATTTTATAAATAAATAAATAAATAATACATGACTGTGGCAAGTTATTGTTGGGCTTTGATTATGCTTGAGGCTTGTTTTAATTTAGCAATTTTTATTTTTCCTTCTTGGAAGTTTGTGTGATGTCTCCCCAGTAACAAGGAGAAAAAACACAGATGATGAAATGCATGCTGGCGAGTGCACCGAACAGGGTGCAGTCCTTGTGCATGATGAGATGAGGAGCTTACTGTCCCTCTGCCAAGCCCTCGATTAGCCTGGTCCCCAGAGAGACACAGCAGAGTGAACTGTGTGGTACAGGGGAACTACCCAGCACAGCTGCGTGGGCCTAAGCTGCTTGGACTTCACTGGCGGCTGGTCATAGGTTCGAGTCCCCAGGAGGATAATTCCTGAGCGCTTAACTTCCCTTCTGTAGCTTGAGTACAAATCTTACGTAAATTGCATATCATTTTCCACATACTAATTTACCCTCTACAAAGGCCTCTTTTGAGCGATTGATACAATTTTATATACTGTATGCTTCCATTTTTCAATTTAAGCGTGGTTCTCAGCGACACTATCTGCAAGTGTCAGGATATGCTGATATATGAAATTGGACGTTCAAATTGCATGCCGGTTAGATTCATACTAGATCACACTAGATTTCCCCTGATGCCGGTATACACAACACACCGATTGCAAGACAATGTCACTCCTTGATTGATCACCGTGGACAGTGGCGTGATAAAAATTTGAGCTTGGCCCTTTCAGCACACACCCAGATCTGTTTCCAGAGCATCTTTCATGGTCCAACACTCAGTTAGCAAGTAGCCGCTGATGGTCCTGCATTAATTCTGCATCCATGCCGGAAAATTATTACTATTTAATTCAAATCATGTCCCTGTATGTACAGTCATTTAAGTGAGAAGCACTCACCGACCGTTACTTAGTACAGAAGCCGTAACCCCATCGGAATAAAACATTAAAATAATTCATCTTTAGCATTTAGTCATAATTTATTCATACGCCTTAAATCAGCGCAGCCAGACATTACTACGAGTGTTCTTACTTATTTTATTTATAATGAATAAGTGATTAGAGGCTGAGGACCAGAGTTATGGAGGACATGCTTAAGCGTGGGATTGAAATTTTGGTTATTTTTACACCACGGGTGCAACACAGTCTGAAAAAAAGACAAAGCAAAAATGCATTCATTAATGAGAAAAAAATTTAAAATCTACAAAAACAATTCTATTTAGACATTTAACTTATATTATTACAAACCAGCATTAGATATGATTTATCTGCCCAATTAGAAAATTAAAAAGGCCGCCATGAAACTAAGCGTAGTGTTCTGTAAGGTGCAAAATACATTTTTTCATGCCATTGGCTATGATTTAGCTAAGAACATGTTCTGGATTTGTGTCTGCTCCAAAGACCACCGCTCACTGTGCATATTAAAGTGTGTTTTAACTGAATTAAGTTTGTACTTTTCTCCAAATATGAAAGGTTTCACCCTTCCCAGGCCCTAGAGATGGAAAGGCTCTATAAATATTTAATTGCCACTGTATGACATCCCTTCACCTCACACTGCAATGGCACGGCATGTTGACTAAACTGATGCTGAAGACCCACCTCCGTAACTGCAGCCGCCAGCAGTCGCCCGAGTCCCAACTCATCCACTTAATGAATAATGGAGCGCTCAGGTGATAGATATATGTGTGGAATATAAAACACGGAAAAAAATGGTTATCGGTACTGCTTCATTTATATGGATTTCAAACAGCATTGGGCATAGCAATGGCACATACAGTGCTCTCCACAATTATTGGCACCCCTGGTAAAGATGAGTAAAAAGGGTTATAAAAAATTAACTGTTTGGTGTATTAGCTTAATCTCACACTGAAAAAATGTGAAAAATCCAACTTTTTTTTAAATATTTTATTTTATTTTTGGAAAAATCCAACCTTTAATGGAAGTAAATTTATTCTGAGAAAAAAAAATCATCAAGATCATCAAGAAATTATAATTTTTAACAAAACCATGTGTGCCACAATTATTGGCATCCCTGCATTTACTACTTTGTACAAACCTTTTGTACTCCCTTTGCCAATAAAACAGCACTGAGTCTTCTCCCGTAACATGTAATAAGGTTGGAGAATACAGAGCAAGGAATCTGAGACCATTCCTCTTTACAGAATCTCTCCAGATCATCCAGAGTTCTAGGTCCTCTCTTGTGCACTCTACTCTTCAGCTCAGCCCACAGGTTTTCAATGGGGTTTAGGTCAGGGGACTGAGATGGCCATGGCAGAAGCTTGCTTATGTTTGTGGTGAAATGACAGGAAAGGCTTTTTTCTGGCATGCCTTCTAAATAATTTGTTGGCATGGAGGTGACGTCTAATGATAGTGTTGGAGACTTGATGACCCCAAGATGCTACTTTCCTCTGTAATTCTCCAACAGTTTTTTTGCCTCTCTTACCATCCTCCTCACTGTGCGTGGGGGCAAAATAAACTTTGGTCCTCTTCCAGGCAAATTTGTAACAGTTCCAGTTGCTTTGATCTTTTTAAGTATTGCCCTAATGGTAGATATGGGCATTTCCAGGTGAGTAGCTATTTTTTTATAGCCATTCCCTGACTTATGAAGCTCAACACACTTTTCCCTCATTTGATTCGTGCGTTCTCTTATCTTTCCCATGTTGATGTATGAATAAGGGAATATGGTCTCTGTGTCACCTCATATTTGTACCCCAGTGAAACAGGAAGTCATAGATTACTGCTTGAAAGTTCCTAAACACTCTGATCAACTTTAAGTTACGTTTTGTTCATAAGAATTTCTAGGGGTGCCAATAATTGTGGCACACTTGGTTTTGTTTAAAATAATAATTTCTTGGTGAGGGATTTTTTTTTTCTGAATAAATTTACTTCAATTAAAGGTTGGATTTTTCTCATTTTTTCGGTGCAGATTAAGACAATTCACCAAAAGGTGAATTTTTTATAACCCTTTTTACTCATCTTTACCAGGGGTGTCAATAACTGTGGAGGGCACTGTATATTGATACTCTCATGTACAGAAAACTTGCTTCCCTGAAGGTACCATATAGATCATCAAAGTGCATGTGTTAACTGTGCACAGGCCTGGAGAACACACAGATCAAACGGTTTTCTGTTGAGGTTGCTTTCCTAACCCCAATGTTGACTCTATATTGAAAGTTCAAATTCGCTCTTGACAGTTACTAACCTTGTTTTTTGATGAATTTGACATGGCTTCAATATGCTTACAATGATCAGTTAAAGGCCCGATCAATAATTTACCCTGTTTTGCACTGCACAACTACCCAACATGCTGAATGGTGTACAACACCATGCATTATTGAATTTTCCTCTATCCATAAGCTCTCTTGTATGTCTAATGGATTAAGAGAAAACATGATGCTTGATACCTGTTTAATGGTTGTGTTTTTAATGAAACATATATTAAAATAAAATATCCATGAAATCCACGTGCGCATATTTAGTACCTGACACATCTGTAGGCATCAATTCAGCCAAGATAGGAGTCCAAGGAGACCCCATAAAATCTCTTATTGCTCTTTTGGATAGATTTTTTTTTAATTTTTTTTTTTTTACACATTTCAATAAATATTGTACCAGAATTTGTTTGTTAATAATTCAGAACAACCAATGTTCGAGGGAGTTTTGTGTGTGGGTAGGGGTGCAAGCAATCACATAGCCCTTTTTCCAATTTGTTGAATCACACTATGCACTGCAGTATGTTTCTGAAAAAATAAATAAATGTACACTTTAGTCTTGACATGAAATCGAACATCCACATCTGACAGATCAATCCAGCCCAGGGGTTACAAGAATTTGGCTCAGGGCAGCTTCCTTACTTGACAGCACTGTGCCTGTAAAGAGGCCCACCCTTCTCAAACACTCAACTGTGAGCCAGTATTTAAGATTTTCCACACAATAGGCTACATAGAAGAGGTACCGTAAGTATGCTATATGTGCCTGCAGTTTTGTTGCTTCAGTTGGTAGTGCTAACATTTTAAC
This sequence comes from Synaphobranchus kaupii, assembly GCA_029718625.1. Taxonomy (NCBI): domain Eukaryota; kingdom Metazoa; phylum Chordata; class Actinopteri; order Anguilliformes; family Synaphobranchidae; genus Synaphobranchus; species Synaphobranchus kaupii. The sequence goes on from CM056376.1 coordinate 122,926,116, forward strand.
TAATAACAATAAACTAATTGTTAAATTGATGATTCTAATAGTCCACTATCCACAACATTTACCTATGGGCAATTTAGAGTCTCAAATTAACCTAACCCACACAGACCTAGGTAGAATTCCACACGGGATTCAAACTCTCGATAATAAAGCTATCAGTGAGGTTGTGCTATGTACAATTACAAATGCTGGGAAACAACCTTTCAATAAGGTCCGGGTTGACAAAAAGTAAACCTATCCTTTAAACCAGTTTTACCTTGAAGTAGACTAGGCTGCGCAGTGCACTGTCACTGACGCCCAGACGATGGATCCCGCCGGAGTTCTGGGCAGACTGCTTTTTTCTGGAAAGACGTCTCCTCTACAGTGGGCAGAGGACCCCGACGTAGCATTGCAAGTGTTGTGATTGGTTGTTCCGTCCTGAATGCTCAGATTAATTTTTGTTTAATTTTGACTTGTTGACTGCGCTCTCACAGCATGCTTTTAAAACAAAAAGTGAATGTTTTTTTTCTGTACAATTATTGGGGGGGGGGGGGGGGGGCTAAAAGGGGCACATCAAGCACTTGGGGTAAAAAGGGGCAGGTGCTCACCCAGAGTCAAGCATGTTTCCTTCTTTCTACGATACGTGTTCCCAGGTATGTATGCGAGTGTTCTTTGGAGGCCGCCGACGTGGTAGGCACTTTAAAATCTAGAGGGACTCATTTTCTGCTACAAGGCAAGTCTGAGGGTTTGTCGGTTGAATAATTTAACTAATAAATAAATAAATAAAAACAGCCACAGGATATACAGAAACTACGCAGGTTCATTATAGTTTGGGGGTGTCACTGGGAAGGCACGTCAAGCTGAGGCAGTCAATTAGGTCTTCAGCACTCAAGGGAAAATAGCTCCTCCGGTGCACCTACCTGTGTTCATCTTGTTCTCTCTGTTTGAGTGCCTTCGGCAATGTTCAGCGCTAAGCTAGTCTCTTCTAAGCAATGTGTGTCACATGATCGCGCAGGCTCCTGTCGTGTGCCATCATACTGTCACACAGAATTGAAAGAAGCCTGTCACACTGATGGGAAAGCACCCGCCATTTTTAAGATCAGTGAAACTAAGCTGATCCATTATTTTAAATGTAGTTGTAAATTATTTTCACATATCGGTTATTAACGGGGGAAAGCTTTGATCAATATTACTTCACCAATTTGCGCAGTAACACGTTGTCAATTTTAATAACGGAGGCGGTTTGTGGGCACATACTGTTAATCTAATCAGCAGTGCGGAAGATATGCTGGCTTCATACCCACCCACGTACAAGCTTCCAGTTTCCTGAGATATGAGTAACTGTGGATGTTGAAGGATGTCACACACACACATGAACACAAACACGCACACACACAGGTACACACACACACTTTTGCACACAGTGAGGTACTTTACTAAAACACTTACAGTAATTATGCTCAAGGCCTTTGCACAAATACATTCCATATTGCCCTGCATTGTGGTTTGTCTCCAATTTTCTTTTTGAAATTGAACTGATGCCCAGTCTCATGCAATGCTAGTAATGAAAAATGATCAATCACATGATCATGCATACTACAGCATACAAAACAACACAAATGCACATTGTTTTGAATCATGCATACTACAGCATACAAAACAACATGAATGCACATTGTTTTGAATCATGCATACTACAGCATACAAAACAACATGAATGCACATTGTTTTGAATCATGCATACTACAGCATACAAAACAACATGAATGCACATTGTTTTGAATCATGCATACTACAGCATACAAAACAACATGAATGCACATTGTTTTGAATCATGCATACTACATCATACAAAACAACATGAATGCACATTGTTTTGAATCATGCATACTACAGCATACAAAACAACATGAATGCACATTGTTTTGAATCCTCTATAGTACCACAGCATACAAAACAACATGCTGACGATGACTCATTTGCTGTCAGTTTTTGTACAATATGTAATTAATCTAAATAAGAATAGACTCTACGATGGTATTGCAAATTGTCCATGTAAATTCACCAGTTGTAAAATTGACAAAAGGAATATATCAGCAGATTATGCATGCACAGCTGTTTTTGGACTCGTTTCAAAGGCGTTTCAAAATCTATTGTTGATGTCAATGCTTTAAACAATCAGTGCAGTTAGCACTTTTCCCTGCAAAATAAGTCGAGTGAGTGAAATAATGACAGCTTTTGGCACGACAGCATGATTTTTGTTTTGTCTGGGGCGGTTGGTGTTGAAACATTCCAGAATATTAAAACTAGACAAGGGGCAGGGTGATGAATGTGTATCTGTTAGTGCAGACAGTGATTGATAACAAACAATGTCTCAGTTGGTCCATCACATGGTTCCCTGTCTGTTCAAAGGCTTTGTTTTTGTCAGTCTTCTCTATGGAAAAAAAGCTATATATATATATACAGTGCAGTCCATAAATATTTGGACAGTGAAACCAGTGTTTCTTGTTTTGGCTCCGTACTCCAGCACATTGTATTTTAAAGGAAACAGTGAATGTGAAGTTAAAGTGCAGACTGTCAGCTTCAATTTAACGCCTTTGTGCAAAGTCTTAATTTTGCCTATTTTCACCTGTTTTGTCCTGTTCTGTTTAACTTTATGCAAACGCCAATAATGTCTTAAATTAAGGAAGACCCTTGTACAATTTATTATCATGCCTTCAATGTATTTATTTTCATAATTCATACGTAAATTATGGGCAGTGAATATAAAATAAATAAAAAATATGTGTTCAACATAAAATAATTTGCTCACACATGCATTTTCTGAAAGTAATTAATTAAAATGTGCAAAAACTAGGCCTGCCGTTACAAATGTTGATATCAAAATGAGGCAACAGACAATATTGGCTATCACAGCTCACACTAATTAAACTAGCTCTATTCCAAAGCAATGCTACCCAATCTTTCCTAAATCATTTCATGTAACTTGACCCTGTGTTTTTTCATCTTTCCATTTCAGGAGAATATGGTCACTCAAACTTTATGTGCCACATCACATTGTGAAATGAAAATCATTTATAGTGGAAATAATCTGCAATTCAGATGTGTTGCACTTAGAAATGTAAAAAATGACTACACTATATGTTTGAACAATTGTCTGCATTCAGTGCTTTAGTGTTGTGTCGTTCGCGAACGATTCGTTCAAAAGACCGAATCTTTTGGGTGAACAAACTGAACTGAATCACTTACTGAAAAGATCCGTTCATTTCTCAGTTCAGTTGAGCTCTCGAACGGATCTGATCAGCAGCGAGCGTGCAGGGAGGGGGAGGGACTGCCGCGAGCGAACGTGATTCGTCCCCTGCGAACCAGTTCTGCTGTGCTGAACGAATCATTCACGGGGCGGGCGGGCGTGGGGCGAGGCAGCGAGCGTGCAGAGTGGACTTCTGCAAGCGAACGTGTCGTGATTCGTTCACTGAAGGCTACTAGACACAGTGAGTTAACGTGACGTGATCCTGAGTGATAATCAGCGGCTCAAACTGCCAGAATCAGGCCCAGCAAGTTAAGACTTAAAAGTCATTGAAAACCAGCGTTCACCTCCAATATTGATATTCAACGAGGAAACTTTTAAAATATCAAGATTTGTAAATGGAGTTTGGCACGTTAGTCAAAGCGATAGCACTTCCGCATGAACCGTTCGGCCGTTTCAGTTCACTACGCAGTACGCAGTCGGAGCTCCACCCAAGCACTGAACGATTCGGGGAACGAATCTTTTGAACTAATCTTATTAATGAACTGATTCTAGTGATTCGAGTCACTGAAGTGAACTGTTTTGCCCATCACTACAGTGCTTTGGGTCTATGAAAATCACAATATGAATAAAATGTAGTATTATTAGGTGTGGTTGAAAAACCACACCTACTGTTATCGCTCAGAATGACCGTTATTATTCTTCCGCCGTTTTTTCAAACCCTATCTCCTCCTACACCATCGACACCATTCATACCTCATATTATACCTTTATACCCCATTTAGGTTGCTATTACTTTTTACCTTAATAGCATATACACTTTTTGAGATATTTGACATTGTATCGCCAAAAAATGAATGTGGGTCAATGGGCACGTGCAGTAGGCTAGCTCACGGTGAGAATGCTCAGTGTGAGCACTGAGCTGATTTTTGAATCACTTAACGTTCTGTCAACAACCTTGGAAAAATGCCGACGAGAAATTCCATAGCTGATGACGTAGCTTATGTCCGTCTGCAACTGAAATGATCATACTCACTTTAGCTTTCAAAAATAATAATAATCATTGCCATAGCTACAACAAATGCTGCATCAAGCGCAATGCGCTCTTAAGCCACAAACACGCAGGCTATTGCCCTATCTACGGTGCTAGTCTAGTCCTCAATGTCCCAATTATAGTAGCCTATTCATATTTCTCTGAAATTGTAAACAACTTTAAACCCTCCAAAGAGTCGCCGCTTGTGCACACATCATCAACCTCTCACGACTGCACGATAAAATAGCCCAAACCCGTTTACAACCATCTTGCCACAGTCACACAACAACGCGCATAAAATGTACCGTTTCTACACAGCACATAAACGTTTGTTCCGATATAGGTTATTACTAAAAAGTTTAAACGGTTACAAATAAACATTCGGTGCATTTCCCTTTGCGTATAGGCTACGCCTACCCAATGTAGCTACTTTCGGTATAACGTTAACATTTTTTTTGTACAAATCTCTGATAAACAGATTAAGGAACCAAATATCCTACCTACCTACAACTGGTTTCTGTTGAATGTTGAAGAGATTCTCTTATTCCATTTTGCCACTGCCCAGCAACGTTGATGTTTCCACAGCGCTATCCCACTCGCGGCTGTAGCCTAGCCTAATAGCCGACGTTGCTGTTATGTAAAAAAACACACGTAACGTTACTTTTTAAGGTATATAAATACATTGGGCTATGTATTTTATCCGAATTATGCACATAACTGTTCCGTTGTATTATGAATGTACTGTATGTGATCATTCTGACATCATAGCTATCAGCAATGTTTTGATGTGGGTCAGAAATAGTCAAGTGAATATCTGCCAGACTACCACAGTTCCGTGGTATCTGCAGATCCATAGATTAGAAAAATAAGGAGAAGCACTGAAATAGCTTGACTGAAGTGACTGAATGGGAAAACTACAGGGTCGGCGGTTCTTTTAGTCACTGATTTTTTTCATTTTTAATTTGATTATGAGCACGTTAAAAAATGTTTAACGTTTAAAAATTATTTTTTTTATATATATATCCTACTTTTTTCAGTTTATGATTGAGGCGAGGACCCTTTCAGTTGAGAGGCTCTTTTCAGGTGAAACGAATGAAACATAGCAAATGCCGCCTATGCTTCCCATCTCTGATCCAAATCAAAATGCTGTCACGTAATGTTATGTTCTCTAAGTTACAAAACAGGCTACAATTGAATTGTTAACAAAACATATTTTTAGCGCTGTTGAAATTGCCTATATTTCCCTCAACGTTGCCAATGTTTTAGCTAAATGCTCATCTAGCATACTAATCACTCCATTCAACATTATTCAACGAATTCTGATTTATGTCTTAATAACGTTAACACAAGACAACTTCCTAACAAAACATGGCAAAAGCATAAGCCAACTAGCTAGGCTACTGTGGTTAATAGTGGTGTGTCGTTCGCGAACGAGTCGGCTCTTTGAGCCGGCTCTTTTAGGTGAACGTTGGGAGAGCCGATTTGTTTTGTAAATGAACACAAGACAAGTGCTTGTGGTCTTGGTGGAACTGTAATCACAGAGAATAATTTTTAGGCCAAAAATGAATAAAACCACTTTAAGAAAATAACATTAATAATAATTTAAAAACAAGTTTAATTGTTGGTCAGTTTAATTGTTCTGATACTGCAGTTTTGCTCATTTATTTTTTTATGCATTTATTCAACTACGCACTGTGTTTATTGTGCTATTTATTTCAAGACGTAAAAATGCCTTACTTTCAATGCACATGTGTAATAGCGTCTTACTGTTTTTGGATTTATTTAAATAGTTTTCACAAACAAACAAAATGCAAAATAATGTTGTTTTGGTAATTAGAAGGTAGAGTAAGATTCCTTTGAACAATTTAAGTGATAGATGTGCACAAACACCAATCATAGGTCAAAATATCGCTAACTTTGGCCGATTTTGAAAAACCGGAAATGCTACTGAATGAAGAGCCGTTTGGGAGCCGAAAGAGCCGGCTCTTATTGGTGAGCTGAGCCAAATGATCTGACTCACTGAAAAGAGCCGGAATGCCCATCACTAGTGGTTAAGATACCAGGAAAAACAAACCTTTCACTCTGCTTGAAAATGCCAAGGTGACCGCGGTGCCAGTAGACTACGTTAGCAAAATGCAGTTGATTATAGCTACAGCAAATAAACTATGCGCTACACGTGATTGGGTTATAATCTCAAGTTTATGCGAGTCAACAACATTAAACTAAGTTACTATTAGCAAACGATAGCCTATGTTTAATTATTGCTTTAGATAGCTGCATGCTAGGTAGGCTGAATAGAACGCAGAATTCAGCACATGTGGTTTGGACTTCACAAAATGGTGAGATCTGTAATCGGAATCAGAGTTTGTTTAATAAAGTGGAGAAATCAGTAGATGAGCATTTGGTAAAAACCTAGGGAAAAATTGTATGAACCCATAATTTTCAACAAACACAACTACAACTGTGTCCGAATAGTCCGAATCAGCACACACTACTATTTGAGTATGCCAGTTGAGTATACTTTTAGCCTTACCTGCACGGCCAAATTGATTGTTCTCAATATCCCCAGATGATGTAGCCAAAGAGTGTAAAGGAAACTGATATAGCCTAGGCTACTTATGTCCAGGTTTATATGGAGGATATTTTGCATACTGCATGTCACTGCAGTGTAGACTACAGTAAGCAATATGCTAGTACACAGGACGCAGTAAATTGGGCATTCACAATGCCTTCCTCTGCAACACTGTTATGACCCAACAATACTATCCCAGATGATTTGACATTACCTTTTTGTGCTTTTATCACAATACATTACTTCTTTGTATCACTTCCAGGTTCTTTAGACTACTTCCCACAAAATAGGCTACATCACCATATTTTAACACTTTCACCTTCACTAGATCCCTTTATACCACAGTTCATACCATTTCCACCTTTTTTTTTCCACCTCACACTATACCATATTACCATCTTTCTATGCCATTTCCAGCCATTGTTATTTGTGAAGCAACCACACCTACAATTTCTTTAGGAATTGTTAATCTAGTTATTATTATTATTTATTTATTCACAATGTTTGTATTTGAATAGAAGCCTGGTCCTAAAGAGCCTAGACAGGGCCTCTTTTGTTCACAAAATTGTGTTAACAAATAACATTTGTTATTATTTGTCATGTTAAAATAATTACTACTATTTTACTTATTTCGCTTCATATGACCCACAAATATACAGTAGGCTACATTAAGGGTATGATAGTGTTTTTCTGAAATACGCTCATGACACGCACAGCTCTGACAATCACCCCCAACTGTCCAATGACCTATCTTGTATCTCACTGCAAAGCTTAGAATATGATAATAAGGCTGGCAATCAATTATAATTAGTTTCAAGATATTACTACTGAAAATTATTTGAATTGCGTACTGTTAAGCCAACGTATTTTTGAGATTTTGCCTACTTTATCGGTCTCTGTGATGACAAGTTACAATCAAACGTAATACTGATGTTCTCGTGTTATAAAGTATCCCTTTTTAATGACAGAAAATGCCGTTCTTTTGTTCTTCTGTCGTCTGAAATGAGCCTTTTTTCTTCTTCTGTGGAGTGGAAACGATGTACTGGCGCTGATCATCATGGATACTGTAGTATTTGAAATACCAAACTAACATAAAAAACATGATTTCTCCTAAACAAAGTTCAATCCATCAGTTCATTCGTAACCGAGGGTCATAACATGGTTGAGATACGTCTGCACAGCCGTGTTTAAAATCCGCATATAAACAAACAAATACAGGTATCCCCTGATAAAATCTATGATAACTCGCTTAACCCTATTTATTTATAAATTCAGTGCAGTTTACAGCCACTAGCTGCCATAGGTAGGCTACTCGCTATGGAAATGTCAACTGTAGGCCTACTGGATATTGGCGAAATGGAATAAGATGAACTCTAGTTGAAGTAAATGCACAGACTTATTTTTATTTTTTTTAAATGGCACTTAATGTTCTACTATGACACTGATCTGACTTCTCACAATTCCTTGGGTGGTTTAACCATAATGTTTGTGAATGAAGCTCTTTTCCCTCAACTTATTCAAGACTCAAACTAAGTAGTCAACAGTTTGCCCCATTCAGTTACCAACTTAAATCATTTTTCTGATGTTCAACAATCACATGATAGATAGGAGGAGGGTATTGACACATTCCTTTAATCTGCCATTAGTCCTCCAAGATACAGATGCAAATTAGTTTTGGGGCAGACAGGGCCAGACAAGCATTCATATGCAAGGTATTGCGGGATAGCTACTTGTCAAGAAGTAATTACCTGCTGATGAGGGCTATCAAAATGTATAGACACTCTTTGAAGTATTATTGCTATATTTCAATAGGGAGATAAGTTATCAATGTGATAATAATTAGGGAAGTGGAAGAATGAAAAAGGATCAGAGGTTAAACTTTATGTATGTATTTGTTTTCATATTTTTATGAATTTATGGTTTAAACACTATTATAATCAAACTTATTCAAAATCATAGGAAGAACTGGGTTGCAGACTACACATATATAACTATTTCATACAGTAGTTCCTGGTTAGAGGGTGTATTTTACAATGAGAAAGGGCAGAATTCACAACAAAATCTTTAAAGCCAGTTTTCTCAAAACTGTGTTTTGCTAAATCACAATATTCAAACAGTCATATCTCCAGATATATTTACTCAATCTCATCAAGTGATGCCTCATTTTGTAGTTCTGATTCTGTATTTTAATGTGAGATTTAATGTTTAATGTGAACTACATAATTAACACAATCTTAAATAAAGTAATAATATTTAGTACTCGATGACTACCTAAAGTCTGCGACCCGCAGATATCGTCAGGCACTAGGTATCTTCCCTGGTGATGCTCTGCCAGGCTTGTACTGCATTTTTTTTTCCTGTGGGAATTTTGCCTGGATGTTTGTGAAAGCAAGTGAAACGCATGTTCAATTGGATTCAGGTTGGTTGATTGACTTGGCCAGTCAAGAACATTCCTCTTTTTGCCCATAAAAAAACTCCTTGGTAGCATTAGCAGTGTGTTTTGGGGTCATTGTGCTGTGCAAAGTGAAGTGCCATCCAATATGTTTTGAGGCATTTGCTTGGATCTGAGGACATAAGATGTTTCTGTGATCTTCATAATCTTCATAAATAAGTCAGAGGTCATCAATAGATGACCTTTTGTTAGCCTTCTTGTGCATGAACTAATGATGCAACAACACAGCCCAGGCATTCCTACATGGTTCACCTGATATTGATGTAAATACCAAAAATAAATAAATGCCAGTGCAAAGTAAAGCTGAGAGTCTGCACTTTTTCCTCATATTCATTCTTTCATTTCATATCCAATGCACTGTACAGAGCCAAAACAACAAAAAGTGTGTCACTGTCCAAATATTGACGGACTGAACTATATGGCAAAATAATTTAAGGAAAAAGAGTCAAGAAGAGAGCTGCCTTTCATGAGAGACCTACTTAAGAATAAATTTGAACTCTGAGGGAAAATGTTTTGCATAAAACATGATTAAAACATAAAATAAATATAGCCTGACAGACTCTTCAAAAGGACAGAAAAAAGAAAGAAGAGGCGTATAGAGAAGGAGATATGTATTTATACATTCATTCTCCCAAGGTTATAAGATAAGCTGTTCAGATCTCTTCTTAACTTTATTTAATTTCAGGCCCAAATCATCCCAACATTTATCTCAAAAACTCACATTTTATTTTGCACTGTTTAGCCCATTAAATTGAAATATAAAAAATTACCATATCCCATCTATTTAACCAGGCAAAGATATGACAATTTCCATATTCACACTTGCCATCAATCTTGCAGAGAGGCTGACATTTAATGTGAAATAAAAGATTAATTTACACTCCATTAAAGAATCTCAAATCCTACAAATCTTCTACAGCCAAACTGTGGAAACTGTAGAAAGGGTTTTCTCTTTGTTTACTGATGTGAGAGGTAGTTTTCGGCTAGTAGTTTTCAGGCTGGTTATTTACTACTGCAAGCCCACCGACAGCTAATTCAGCTGAGATGACTCCACCCAGTTGAAATTCATAAGCAAGGCCCATTTCAAGATGAGCAAGTGGGATTGAATGAACCGAACATGTGTGTGAGTTGTTATCATCAACATTACATTTCTCTCGTATTTTGTATGAATCATCAATAACTACACTTCTCAATTTATAGCACACAGCTGATCCCTCCATGCCATTATACTAATCATCACCAAAACATATAGCCTTAAAACTGTCTTTCGGGCAAAATATAGTATTGTAAACATATTGCTAGTTGTTGATGGGTTGATTATAAAATTAACGTATCCAAACCTATCCAAGTTAAGGGAGATTAATTTATGTGACTGCTCTTAATTTTTCCATTAATTATTTTACTGAAATACTGGCATGGTAATATTACTATGTAGGCTATACATTTATTATTATTATAACCACATGTTACAGTGCATGATTTGATTTTCTGTTAATAAGAAAATATGAGCTTTATATTTGCCAATTAATACTGATCTTAATTTGTAACGGTAGGTGTTTGGATATAAATGAGAAGAATTGAAACCCAGGATCTTATTCTATTTCTGTTTCCGTCGTCAGGGTCCTTGTCTGTAAAGATAAATACCGTCACTAATTAGCATGGGGTTATGCAACAGTGCTTTTTAAAAGGAAGTTTTCAGGCACACATCTCAAAATAATCCACAGTTCAGCTGGAGTCGGAGAGCCAATAAAACCTGATAAATTCCCAGGGTCTTATTAAAAGGCCACATAAACCACACAGACAACACATGGAATAAACTGACACATTCATAGGCTAAACTGGCAGGGTGTCATGCCACAGGGGGGAAAAAATATAAACACTGCACATCTTAGCACTATCAGTGAAATATCTCTGCAGGTTGTTTGTCCTTGTGTGTAATCCAATTATCAAGTGGAGGTTGAGAATGACACTCATGATTTGGGCAGTTTTGTAATAATTCTTTGATATGTAGTGCAAATGCTTCACAGATGAAAGCTTCTGTCTCTGTGCTTTGATTATTATGTGCGAATGTGCAAACGTTCCCCTTGGTTAATTTCACCACTGGCTCAGCTTTGAGGGGGGATTCATTAAATCGGCTAATGTGCGGTGGGCTTACGGTGAGCCTGTGCGGATAGCGTAGGTGGGTATTGCTTTGTTTGGAAGGAGTTGGATTAAACGCACACTGGATCACGCCAGGGGAGACCATGGAGACGGTGCAGTGAAGTAATTACTGTAGGGAAAGGGAGCCTCCGCTGCTGTCACATCACCCAGACTGTAAGCTCTTTTTTATGGCTGCAATAATGAAAAACAAAAGCAGGGCCCTGTGGAATCTGGAGTCGAGGAGAAAAAGGATGGAACTGCACATTCCAGAAATACGGAAACATTTTGGGCTATTTTGGGGACTGCTGTGAACACATACAATGCCGCCCCATGCAGTCCACAATATACACTTGTCAGGCAATTGACCAAACGCGCAGGTACGCGCACATGCACACGCACACACATTAAATAATGTGCTGGGGTGTAGATGAAAGAGAAACTAGTCACATTTAATAATGTTCTGGGGTGCAGAGGAAAGAGAAATAGTCTACGCATCTCGTTGCAAGGACCCATAGGTGGGTTTTGGAATGGGTTCAGGTGAGTCGCAAGACACACAACTCAAGTAACTCATGATACACTTTATGTTCACAGTAGTCACACACTGCACCAGTTCCATGCACAGTACTAGATAGTGATACTAGTTATTCACACAAATATGTTGACAAAGTTTGAAACATTTTCCTTCCATATTTAAAAAAAAATGTTAGTGTACATTTTCTAATAAATGGTGGATCACAGAAAATGTATTTGCTGATTAATTGGCTCAAGGGCTCTGAAAGCTTGGGAACCCTTGATATATCCAGCACAGTGTTCATATCACCCATCAATCCTCATATACACTAACCTGGCTAATTCGGTGACATGGTCAGGCAGCACCAAGCTGACCCACTACCTCTGGAAAGGCTGTCATTGTTTGTGTAATATGTGCTCAGAATCTGAGCGCATTTTTTGATAGGTTCTTATAACATGAATTTGCAATGCCCCGCGTCTGTCAATCATAATTAACTACTCCGCCCATACCAGAAAAACAAACTAACACAGGCGGCTGGCTAATAATTAACGAACACGTGACTGCCTATGGGAACAGCCACTCTTTTGGCAAAAGTTTGATATACCAGCTCCTTCCCCTGGACTGTTTGATTTATGGCTACTCCTTTCAAGGTAGACTCCCACTTTAAGGAATTTGCTAGAAACTCTTTCCTCTCCGGTAAACAAACTATGTACATGTTGCAAAGCATAAACGTCAACGCGTTGGTTTTCGTGACATAGCCGACTGCAGCTTGGTCACAGACATAAATAAACAGCTGGACTATAGGATGACAGTAATTGGTGAGGCGGTGCTTAAATAAAACAGCTTGTGATTCGTTCAATTCTAAATGGCGATAGCCAACCAGCGTAGGTTGCCTGAGCGCACAGCCCCCTTCATTAACCACGTAATTTACCGACCGGATCAAAGCCGCCTTACCAGAGTCTGGAGTACGGTCCAGACTCGAGTGTTAGCCAGGGTACATATACACTACCTTTCACTACCGTGTGTCTAGGTGAGGTGTGGACTCATATCAGTGCTCCATACTACACCTTCTTGTTTCTCTCTTTGATAACTGGTTTTGTATGTGTTACAGCGCTCCCTAGATGGATTGGCTTCTGGAATGAGTCCAAGTATGGGACCTCATCCTGTGGCATGGATGTGGGGTGGTTCTGTGCATCCCTAGGCCCCCAGAAATATGCAACTGAAGTTATAAGAGCAGTTGCTTGTGTGTTTGTGTGTAATACCCACATAGATTGAAAAAGCAGTGTTTTTTTTACAGAGCAATACACCACATGTAACTCTTAGGAAACAAGCCATTGAGAAAGATGGGATATACAAATGGTGCTTTGCTGTGGTGTAAGCACTCCTGCTTGCAGTTACGGCAAAGCAAGCAGATCTTCAAAAGTGCCATTCTTTTCAAAAAATTAATAGCTTGCAAGACCACTGAGTAGAGGCGGTCACAACACATGGAACTGTTAAACAATATAATTTGTCTGCAAGGATTCTGAATCAAGAAACCTTATTTCTTTCAAAATAAACACAAATGAGCAGCATTAACTAAGACCTGCATTTTACTCTCAAATATAGGGCCACATGTTTGAAAATTATAATTCTGTAATTCAGAATTGATTCCGTGATTAAATTGCGGATGCCTAATCTTTTCCCCACCTAACCATTATGCATTTTGACTTTCACTCTAACCGATTCCTAATTCATTGTGATTACAGGGATGCACTGAACTGCTTCTGTAATTTTTGTCTCATTACCGTTTGAATTGTCTTTGTTTTCTGCACGCAGGTGGCATTTTCATCAACCAGATGTCCCACAGTTTCAGCATTTAAGTCTCCTGTGTGATTGCCTCTATCAATCAACCAATCGAGCAAATACAACCATTTTCTAAAATAAAAAGCCACAGGGCACGTCACATTAGTTACCCGGGCACTGATCCGATTGATTTGCAGGTCTTTGAATAAACATTCCGCACATGCATACATAATGTGGCCTTAGAGGGTAGTTCATCGAAGGTACCTAATTCAAACAGGAGATCAATTGGCAGGTTACACTTGGGAATTGCATTTGGTTTGTAATGAAAACCAGCACAAACAGTAGATCCCCAGGACTCTGAGTGAACCTTGATTACATCCATTTAAATGTGAAGAGCACAAAGCATTCTATAGGCAACCAAGAGAAGGAAGTAAGAATGAAAGAGCTCTACACAAAAATTAAATCTGAACATGCACAGCAAGGCTGATTAATTGTTTTTGGCAACTTCTTAATGAACCTTTCCTTAAAGACCAACATACCCCACCTTAGCTCTAATTTCTAATGGATTTAAAACGGAATGCACCGGTAAGGGGCACCGACAAAGAAAGGAAAACATCGGCTGCATGACACAACCCTTTAATAGTAACAGTGCAAGAGTTTTCTGATTGGTTATTTATGCGTTGGCAATGCCTTCAGGTCAATGGAGGTGTTACCTCCTTACCTGCACCTTGCGCTGCATCTGCTAGCGCCATTAAATTACGAATATTGATTCAAATGCAGACTTGTTTACCTGTCTTTAAAATGTGCCTGAAAAGCGAGGCATTGAGGAGGCTTGATGCACTTTCGGCTGAACTTCATTCCCGCCTGCCGTTGCAGACATTGTCACTCCTCGGTTGTCAATTATCAAACCTGAAAAGTTATAATTTCTCAGTTTTTCGTGTCTCATGTTTGGTTTCAAATGCAGAGGTGCTGTTTAACCCTTGTGTGATGTTCGGGTCTGTGGGACCCGTTTTCAATGTTTACTAAAAGAAAAATTATACAATTAATTATTATTTAATTTCAACCCTAATTTGGCACACCTGGTTCTACTAATTAGCAGCTCAATCAGATCTCTAGCTGTTGAATGATGTGTGCTTTGTTAGGGTTGGAGTGAAAACCTACCGGACGGTAGATCTCCAGGAACAGGGTTGGGCAGCCCTCATCTAAACATTCAATATTTTCTCGCACTCTACCCCAGCTACAAAATTGGGGGAGGGACACAACAAATAAATAGCTTTGCATGTGTGGCTCCTTACAAGAATCGATCAGTATGGTAAAAATAATCTCTGCTCACCCTCATGTGGTGTGTAGACCGGCATGAATTTGTGTTCAATGGGGCTGTATGTAAAATTTGTCATTCCAATTTGTTCAGTTCAAAGCAATAAACGTCAATAGTGAGGAAAACCTTGGTTCTTTTATATTTGTTCAAGATAAACATGACTTATTCCTCCCATGTTTTTTTGACAAAAATCACATTTATCACAAAAAACGAATAGCACTTTTATTGATAAATGTGATCTAGCAGAGGTAAATGGCCAATATTAAATATATGCACTCTATATTGCTTGTAATTGAGATAAAGTCAATATCTGTCAAGTATTTTTACATAAATTGTTATGGCTTTATTGTTTTAAAAACCCAATAATGTTCTGGGTCCACCGGACCCGCGAACACTAGTTGAGTAACAAAAACATGAACACCACACAAGGGATAAAGAGGTTTGTCTATATGAGATGACGTAATAATGATAACGTCATAACTTATCCGTTTATGCTTGTCATCCGAGTGCCCAAGCGATTGGAGAATGAGGACGGGACACTGCTCTCCTGTCACTATACAGAATGAATGATCGGTACCCCTAGAATCTGTCCCAACCATGTTGTCACGGATCAATTTGAACTGCAATTGATGCTCTTGTGAAAGCAAATGTCCAGATATCATCTTACGTGTTAGGAAATTGCTGCAAACTGGTTTTGACAACTTGATCTAATTCATCATCGGCGACTTTGGTGAGCAGATATATTTTTGACAGCTACAAAAAAAAAAAAAAAACGGTTCGACCCGGCAATCTGCGCAGCGGCATAGCCACGCTCGGTGAATGCTTCCAAGTTCTCCTCGGAATATTTCAAATGGTCTGCCAGCGCAAACGCATCAATCAATAGAGGAAAGGGGGAAAATACTGACATTATAGCTTTTTCTGTGACATTAAGTAGGGCTTCAGAGACTCTCTAAAACCTGGCTTTTATATCAATTCCAATGAATTTCAAATTTCAGGAAAAAGAATAATATGAATAAGCCAAGTATAACATTTTTCGACATTCATGCGATCATAGAGGCAGCTTCTGCAAGGCGGTACTTCACGTGAAATGGATGTGTGTTTTCCTTGGGCCTCAGCCTTTCTGCATAGAATATATAGATGAGGCTTCATCACAGGAATGTGTCTCAGCATTCACTGCAGACGTTGAGCAGGTGAGATAACCGGCTTTATGCGGGAGGTACAGCATATCATTTTATATCTAGTTGAATATATCGTAAGGACCATGGGCTTTGAATTCCAGGCACAGTGCATTAGTACATTCCACTGTATCACAGGGTATTGATTGTCCGAAAAGATCTGCTACACAAAACACAATCTGAGATTACCAACGCGAGTCTGGAATGCTAATACAACCTATATGAATAGAACTTGCCTTCTTTAAAAGGCTAAATATTAACACGGTGAGTTTTTAAATCTATATGCATACCCTCTAATGAGGAAATCTTCTGATTTGGCCATGTTTTGATCTGGTATGAAGTGCAATTGAAATGTATGTAAGAAAGGAAGAAGGTAAAACATTACAAAAAAGTAATTATTATTTTATTGTTTTCATAATAACAGAGACATATGGGGTGACTCGAGCACAGTCTAAATAATAGAGAACAATCTTTTTCCATTTATAACTAATCACATTATGGATATTGAAAAGAGGTGCTTTCAAACAGGTGTGGTTCCTGAGTTAATTAAGCAATGAGCATCCCAGCTTGCTCACCTTTGCATATAAAAATGGTGGCCAGGCCTAGTTCTCATCTTTTATTTTTTTATTTTGTTACAATTTCTATAAGTGGTCTCAGTAAATTTGAAAGAGGGGTGGTTATTGGTGCATTTCACAAGAAACAGTGGTTAAGCTGATGTTGGCATGCATGTCTGAGGGAATGTCTGACCTTATCAACTATGGGCAACTCTGGTTGAAAGTGTATATACCTTGACTGCAATATCGGTGTATTGATTCAAGATTCAAGGCAAAAACAATGAGCAGCTCTGAATCCGTTGACTCAGGCAGTTTAATTGAGAAGAGTCTGAACTTTACAGAGCGATACTATGATTTGTTTCCATTTTTGCCAGTTCCCTGTAGCCTGTAGGCAGCGACAGAACACCATTGAAGGCACGCTGGTCTCGCAAGGGAGAAGGAACTCTACTGAAACAAATTGCTGTTTGATTAAAATACATGTGGGATCTCAGACGTTTTTAATAGGAAAACAAATATTTGTAAGCTGGCTTTCTGGTTATAAGGTATGTGCCTGGCTCAATGTAATAGACTTTAATTACAGTACATCCTAGAGAAAATCTCAGTTTAGTGGTATGAAATATATTATTTATTGTATTTGTTTGGGGGCTCTGCCCAGGATATGTTTTAGCTTGAGACTGGAACTAGATTAAAAGGTTAGACCACCACAGAAGACCCAGTTCAAGATCCAAAAACAAAATAATTTCACATAACACTGTAGCCACTAAGGCTTTCCTGACAGAAGACCAAATTCAACATCCATTGTTTCCATATGGAAACCACATGATTTTGAACTGGTTTTATTTTTCAATAAAACCCCATTACACATTCCATCATGGCCCATTCAGATCAAATGACACATTTGTTCTATATGTGCAAAACCCATGCCATTTCTTTCGGAATAATTATTAAAAAAACTTTATTTTTATGAGCCTGATTTGAAAATCAAACAGAACATGGCACAACTGGTCAGGGCTTTTTGGTTTTTAAAATGTAGACTAGACTACAATTTAAAAACCAGTTTAAAAGGGGGGGGGGTGATAACAGGGCATTGCTGTACAAGAGCGTGTGTGCTCACTCAACCTACCCTGTATAAATAAAAGGTAAATAAAGCCACCAATTTATTTATTAGTTAAATGATTTATTAATGTATTCATTTTATTCATTTTTAATTAACTACTAATAAGAAACCACTTCTGCCAACTAGTTTCCCAACAAAGTACTTCTGGACTTCTGAACAGTGCTTCTGAACACTGCACAGTATTCCAATAAGAACAAAGCCTGTGTTTCGAGGTTTGACAAAGTGAAAGTCAGTGCAAGGACTAAACGGAATTGTGTGCATTGTTAGTTATCTCTTCAAATTGGAAGCTGGATTTCTGTGGGGCTCTGGATAAGCTCTGTGGTTTATATTGAGGGAAAATACACTAATACTCTTTTCTAAATGTTTTCTGGACAATCCCTTGTAAAAACATGGTATAACGTGCATTTTGATTTATTGGGCGATTGATCTAGTAATTCTCACAACACATGCATTTAAAAAATATTGCAAACCCCCAACCCCCACTGTACCCTCGTGTAAGCCCCAACCCCCACCACCAGCAGATGTCCCTTGTCCTCAGGTGGCTGTGTAGAGCAGGCTTGAACACACAACTTAGGACCTCACCTCCCATTCCTTGTGTCTGTCAAACCTTATAATTCTTTGGGGCGGGGGGGGTTATGACTCAGTTCATCTTATCCAGTCGCTAATTATTGTCACGATGACTGGCAAAATTAATTTGATTATGGCAGAGACATTAAAGATCAATAAAGTGCTCAATATCTATAGCAAGCATGAGAGGGAGGGTATAATACTGGATATCTTAGAAAATGGCAGTTGTCCATGCTAGTTCACAATTGGCAACATATAACAGCCAACTAAGCCTATATCCCTTCTCATGCTTCTTATAAAATGCTTCTGATATCACTAGTGATAATCACTGGTGACGACACAACAGATGTTATTGATCTTTTTTTTTGTTTTTCCATGTGTGATTAGTAACGCATTTTCATCAAATTATACCAAAAAAATGGCTTTGAAGTCTCTGAGAATGTTATCTCCCGGTTTTAAATTCTTGGTTCTCTACCAACAAATGCAATGACTCACACCTCGTGAATGCTTTCAGAGAGTGAAAGTTGAGGTTCCTTCCCAGACTTTTAATTTTATTTATTTATTTATTTATTGTGTTTAATTAATTAGCTGTCTACTAATACCACATGCGGAGCATATCCTGTTTTGCCATGGCAAAACCAAAATCCATTTTCAGTGTGTGAGACCAGAACTGCTTTCTTCTCCTACTTCTACTTCACCCTCTCTTCTGTCGCGTAGGGATTTGGACCAAACAAAATCAATTAAGCAATGATTAGGAGAGATCAATATGAATTATTTAATGATCTAATATTGTTTGATTTCCCTCAGGAGCCTAAGTTTTACTTTTTCTGATTCCACTCATTCACCTCACCAGATAAACAACTCACCACCATTGTAATGTTGTTTCCTGTTGCTAGACAAACCATACACAGTTTCACAGAGCAACATCCTGCTTAGTCTGACAGCAAGTTTTACTACAACGCCAGAGTCTGTTGTAAATATGTTTCTATGGTGCTAGTTATGTTCAGAGTGAGCATATGTGCTTTAATCAGCATGGTTCCGAGTTCAGGCGTAACACCACAGGTTGTAAAGACTAACCAGATGGTCTCATCCCACATTCTACCCATCCTCCCTTTTTATTAGCTGCAGGACATTCCAGTTGGTAGCCATCTTGGCAGCTTACTTCTGAACATACATTGCAACTGTATTGTACTTAGTCATGCCTCTTCATATATTTCTAGCAACAACAGAAGGCAGACAACTTCATTTACATGTTAGTTTGTCAATTTGACATTTGTTTTAATGTTAAGAGCACAGACTGTATATCGACTCTATACATAGGTCTATAGCTATGATATTTGGGGAAATATTTGCTTAAATTGTATTCCTCAAGGGTCTTTGGGTTAAAGGCAGACTACCTCTGCATGGTTACATGGCATATGTACTGCTCCATCTAGTTTATAAACTTTTGCAATTATTGAAGTGAAAAATATTTACATTTTCAATTTGATGTGTACTTCCTGTACATTGACATGACTGAATAATGAGACAGAAATTATAACTGTTGTCCCATGCTATCATTTCTACCCATGCTTGGCTGATAAATATACGTAATTTATACCCATACTTGCCTGATACAGCCAAACATCTGGCTCAATCACATATTAAAACACAACTAGTGAGTAAATTAATTTACTGATTACAGGAAATTATTTGATGACCCACAAGTCTGAATGCTATTCACATACTGGAAGATTTAATGTAACTGGTAATCTCCTGACCTGTTCACAAGAAAACAGCATAACACCTTTGGTTTTCTAGTGGAAGTTGTGTATTTATATAGACATGATTGTGTGACAAAAAAACATTATCTTTGCATACAGTTGAAGTCGAAAGTTTACATACACCTTAGCCAAATCCATTTAAACTCAGTTTTTCACAATTCCTGACATTTAATCCTAGTAAACATTCCCTGTCTAAGGTCAGTTAGGATCATGACATTTTAATAATGTGAAATTATTTAGGCTTTTATTTCTTTCATCACATTCCCAGTGGGTCAGAAGTTTACATACACTCTGTTAGTATTTGGTAGCATTGCCTTTAAATAGTTTAAGCCATTTTGCCACAATGTTGGAAGTATGCTTTGGGTCATTTTCCATTTGGAAGAGCCATTTGCGACCAAGCTTTAACTTCCTGGCTGATGTCTCGAGATATCGCTTCAATATATCCACATAATTTTCCTTCCTCATGATGCCATCTATTTTATGAAGTGCACCAGTCCCTCCTGCAGAAAAGCACCCCCACAACATGATGCTGCCACCCCCGTGCTTCACGGTTGGTATGGTGTTCTTCAGCTTGCAAGCCTCACCTTTTTTCCTCAAAACATAACGATGGTCATTATGGCCAAACAGTTCAATTTTTGTTTCATCAGACCAGAGGACATTTCTTCAAAAAGTAAGATCTTTGTCCTCATGTGCAGTTGCAAACTGTAGTCTGGCTTTTTTATGGCAGTTTTGGAGTAGTGGCTTCTTTCTTGCTGAGCAGCCTTTCAGGTTATGTCGATATAGGACTCGTTTTACTGTGGATATAGATACTTTTGTTCCTGTTCCCTCCAGCATCTTCACAAGGTCCTTTGCTGTTGGTCTGGGATTGATTTGCACTTTTCGCACCAAAGCACGTTCACCTCTAGGAGATAGAATGCGTCTCCTTCCTGAGCGGTATGACGGCTGCGTGGTCCCATGGTGTATATACTTGCATACTATTGTTTATACAGACAAACGTGGTACCTTCAGGCATTTGGAAATTGCTCCCAAGGATGAACCAGACAGGTCCACAATTTTTTTTCTGAGGTCTTGGCTGATTTCTTTTGATTTTCCAATGATGTCAATCACTTTGCAGTTTGAAGGTAGGCCTTAAAATACATCCACAGGTACACCTCCAATTGACTCAAATAATGTAAATTAGCCTATGAGAAGTTTCTAAAGCCATGACATAATTTTCTGGAATTTTCCAAGCTGTTTAAAGGCACAGTCAACTTAGTGTATGTAAACGTCTGACCCACTGGAATTGTGATATAGTGAATTAAAAGTGAAATAATCTGTCTGTAAACAATTCTTGGAAAAATTACTTGTGTCATGCACAAAGTAGATGTCCTAACTGACTTGCAAACACTATAGTTTGCTAACATGAAATCTGTGGAGTGGTTAAAAATGAGTTTTAATGACTTCAACCTAAGTGTATGTAAACTTCCGCCTTCAACTCAATCTTTATTCCATCTCCAATCAATTGTGTATTAAAGTATATTTTTTGATTACGCTTTGATAACATGAAACACCCAGTGGTATTTTACATCAGTGGAAAAAAACATTTCTAAAAATAAAACTTTTTAAATATAATATTCAAAGTTAAGGGGATACTTGCTGCAGTTGCAATCCAATCTGGCTTCAAAACACTGCTGTGTCCTTCAGAAAAGTAAACTGGATTATAAAGTGATGGACTAAATTGTTAAGTGATGGGACTCTTTATAATTGGTACCTTTTCGGCCACGTGAAAAACATAATTCCATCTGAAACAACAGGGTTGCTTATATAAACATTTAAATGAATTACTACTTAAAATCCCCATAAATGTCACTGCATGTGCTTGCACAATGTTACCACATGCATATGTACGTATATGTATGTGTGTGTTTGTGTGGATGTGTGCATGTACATATGCCTACAATTTCCCCCAGATATGTTATTTAGGCTCAAGTGTCAGAATTTCAATGGAAGAAGGGTGAACAAGGCATCAGCTCAATCTATATACAAACAAACAGGAGCACATCCGTGACAAATTCAGGACTCTGTCATGCGAGTCACTTTTACTTAGTGATCCAAGTCTAAGCTTTTCCCTGGTTGTCACTCCGAGGTTGCAGTCAATGCCTCAAGCCTCAGAGGCAGTGGCATCAGACAAGAGCTGCTTTCAGGAGAGAACGCCAGATTAGGAAACAAAGGACCGGATAGGGCCATGTGTGTTGTGGAGCCCATTTCCCAAATAGCAAAGAGCATGCCTAGTCCAGAAAATAAAGAATGAATAAAAAAATAAAAAAACACATTTCACAAATGCAATATCCAAGTGTCGTTTCAGCAGGAAGGGATGAGTGTGTACTCATTATCACAGTTGGTCACAATAGCAGAAGCAAGCAGATGGTGTGCCGTGCTTGGGGGTGTGAGTTCTGGACACAGTTATTGCAGTATTGCTTGCATCCGTGCAGTTCAGTATATTTTCATCTATTGACAAACGGCGCTTTATAGTGTCGGACATTTGTTTGATTCCTGTTGTCATGCACATGTTTCTGGTTTTGCAGGAATGTATGATGCATACAAGTACATCAGCTGTGAGGATGCCCTCAAAAGGGAAGACAAACCTCTCACACACACGCACACGCATACACACATGCACAAACACACACACACACACACACACACACACACACACACACACACACACACACTTTACTGTATATTATCAGTAATCTAAACATTAATGTAATATCAATGTTTGAACATTGTTAAAATGTTACCATCACCCATATGAACTGTGTCACAGGAAGATAATAAATTAAGTTTCATATTTTGCAAGTGATGCTGGTATTGACATTTAGGATTAGTGTTATCTCTGTTATTGTTATTATTTTTTTGATATCTAAGCATGCATTATCAGTACACATATTCAGCCTTATCAGTTTGCACTTGTAAGTAAACTTGTAAGTTAAAGTTTTAGTCATTTATTTTTAAGCTCTAGGAGACGCTTAAAAACAGATTGGCAGGAGCCATTTTAGTCTGTGAGGGGAAGAAAAGCAGATTCAGATTTATCTTGCGGCTATTGTCATGCAGCCGTTCATATCCTTAATTTGATTTGCGACAAGTTTATAATATTGGAATGAAAAGCGCTGGTGAAATTTGATCAAAGTGTTCTCGTTTGACTGCAATTTAATGTGGATTCAAGCTTTAACTTACAATAACATTAAGATAGTATTTAGAAATTGGATATGGACCCATGGTTTGTCTTAGAAGCTACACTTTCATTTGTCTTGATTAAATAACACGCTACAACAAATTATAATTAAATGCAATTATTGTATTCCCTGCCAGGTACAATCTCTGGAAAGAGATTGCACATGGCACGGATGTTGCTTCAGTCCTTTGCTGTAGCAGTTTATTTATTATTGAAATCTGTAAGGAAATATGGCTTAGCACAATCTTTGTTTGGCCCTCAAAGAAGAGATAAGAACCCAATCGACTGCTGGAGTTACGATCACAATGTCATGTACTGACACGTATTATTTAGATTTTTGAGGGCGCGGGTCTTGAATTTGATCTGAATTTTTACCAGTAATCTGATTAGGATTTAGAGATGTGACTGAGTTCTGTAGAGTGTGCTTATTTCACAGTCCAAAGATAGATGGTAGCATAGATCAAGCACTGGAAAAGTTAACTTCTTGGAACTTTAAGGACATGCCTTGTAATGTTCTATACATAGAAAATGGTTTGTGTGTTTGTTTGCATTTTTTTTTTAAACCTCCAGCAGTTCCACCCATTACTCTTTTTTTCTTTTTTTTTTGAAGCAAAGCTATATTAAATCCTTTTTTGTGAAGCAGGAGCGTAAATGCTGAAGACCTTTTTTTTTATTCTTCTGCTGTTTCTCTGGAAAGCCACAGGAAAGGACTTTCATCAAAAGGAAAGACATTCTGCTTCTTGTGGTAGATGAATTCCTACCCCGGGTGGTTGCAATAAAATATTCATCTGGCTGAGCCTTTTAAGATTTCTTCGAGTTAAGTATCAATTTAAGGACCTTTAGATCTCCTTTCCGAGCCATTCACAGCTTCGCCTGGTGGAATTGGGGCTGGGGGAGGCATAAGAGAAGGGGGCGAAAAGGTAGAACTGGGAAACATGCAATGCAAATGGAGGAATTCAATTGTAACTCAGATGGGGAAAAGGATGGTGTGGGGAGACGTAAAGTTTCTATACAGTGTTAACAGATAAGGCCGTTTTTTTCCCTCTTCTTCTTTTGAGGGCTTGCATTTTTATTTTATTTTATTTTTTATGCTTTTTTGATCTGGCTATGACATATAAAATATGATAAAACATCCCAGAGAGCCTTCTTTTGAAGCAGTTATTACTTTGTGAACCAATAAGATGTGTGGCAGAGCAATATCCACAGTTGTCAGTCATTCAGCCATGAAAGGATACTTCGTAGAAGACGCCGTTCTTTGAACTTGTCACGTTGCTTTTCTCCAGTGATCGCTGATCGTTCAACTCTAATTGGCCCGGATGCCTTGCGTAACCAACGGGAGTCGGTCTGAGAAGGGTGTTTCCCGTCATTGACGCTGTCGATCAGTGCAAGGCGGTCAGTGAATTTAGATTTTCTCCAAGCGCCACCCTTTGTTCTGTCATTTACAAAATTCACGTCAGAATTATTTTCCCCCCTAGTTTATGACCCCCCTAAAATGGAGGGAAAAAAAGATAGACTAGAGACATCTAACCTGCCAGTCCTAGAAACAGAATTAAGTGGCATAAAGTGCATTAAGAGGCTCTGTAAATGCACAGAGGAGGTATCCAGGGCTGACTTGATACAGCTGTTGTTCATACGATACAATTCAATACTATTTATTAAAAAAAACAAACAAGCCTATATATCAAATGTTAAGTTCCAAGTATATGTTTTTTTTTATTATTTAACCACAGAAGGAACCTTTGTTTGGTTTGTTTATAAATTACGAATCCCATGAATCCCTATAGAGAAATGTATTTGTTACCTTGACTTTGACAAGAGCGCTGAGACACAATTAAGAGAAGGTTCCAGAACGTATTTCATTATGTACGTGTGATGTGTAGCTACCAAACTAATGATCTCTCTCATAGTGACAAGCCAGGCATGTCCCAGTGATATGATTGATGAGGGTTCAACTCCGTGCTGAACATGATAGACCACCTGCAAATGAATAAGTAATAAATAAAATAGGTGGCTGTTTTTCTTTCTTCACTATGCTATGTAGCTTGTCCCTTATTGACCGTTATTGTCCCTTTGGCCTGCAAATACTGTAGGGGGGGGGGGGGGGGGGTCCCTGGCCAGGAAATGGCTATATCTGAAAAATATAAGATGTTTTGTTTTTTTTGTAATATACGTAACCCTTTTTTGCTTATGATGGGGGTCCCCTATAGGGGATACCTTTGAGATTGGGTGAGGGGTCCTCCCTGCTGTAGTGTATATCAATGCAATACCCTAATTTTTGAGTTAGTAGCTCAATTCCCATCTTAACTTGATCTTCTAACTTTTCATTTGAAAAAAGAAAATGTGGAATACATAAATTTCTCACACATTCTACATCACCTGTTACAGAGATTACCACAAGTAGGTTTCTGCATTTAACACATAACGTATGATATATTATATCATCATGCTTTCTAGTACAGTATAGTCTGGTGTACAAAATCACAAAATGGACATTAATTAGTACCAACGTGTGTATTAGTTCACAACAGATCTATTTTCAGTGGTTGAGCGCTTCATTATTCTCCACACACCACCCATGGTAAAAAAGTCAGGGGAGAAAATAAAATTAAATCACAAATCAAATGTTGTGGGAAAAAAAGTAATCTGAGAAGCTTGTGGCCCAGGGATAGATCATGTCTATTTTCCTTGCCTGTCATGGTGAACTCTGCATCCATGTATGTTAAAAACCTTGTTTACAGTTCCCCCTAACGCCCCCCTTCAAGTGCAAAGCAGTGATGCGCCACTGACAACACACTTTTTGAAGTCAAAACAACTTAAAAGGCACATTTATTTGGGGGGGCGGGGGAGACTAAAGATCTAAACCCTGTCTCGGTGATGTTAGGGAAACGGAGGCCCTAGAAAAGGGAAGTAGTTATGTGCCATCATCATCATCCGTTTCCGACAGAAGTGACAGTTTGCCCAGCGCAGAGTGGAAGCCTTGCTGTTGCCTGCCATAAGGCTTCACAGCGCATCTCCATCATGCTACAGAAAGTCTACCTGAAGGGACTCCACTTCCCTTTAATGAGGAACTCAAAAGAAAGTTCAAATAGATGTAACCACTGGCGGGAGAAACAAGCATGTACTGTGCCAGCCTGCTTTTTCCCTCGGCAAGTTGGAAATACTTACCAAAGCAACAGCAAAAGAAAGTGTAGTATTATTGAGTACAGAGTGTTGTGGCAAGGAAGGTCTTAACAGGGCTCTTCTGTGATCAGAAATAACAATAGAGATCAATGATTATGCCTGGGTGACTCATCCTAATTAATTTTAAAACCCTTTTGCTAAAAGCCCATCACAAAACTGACATGCAGTTTCTCATTAACCTCAATAATGAATTT
Source organism: Synaphobranchus kaupii (assembly GCA_029718625.1). Lineage (NCBI taxonomy): Eukaryota > Metazoa > Chordata > Actinopteri > Anguilliformes > Synaphobranchidae > Synaphobranchus > Synaphobranchus kaupii. The sequence goes on from CM056376.1 coordinate 122,952,910, forward strand.
AAGCATGGTTAGTTCTGGTAGCTTCTGAAATTCATAATAAAATATAAGAAGATACAGTACAGTGGTTCGGAGGTTCAAAAAATCGGAACATTTTGAGATCAATAGATGAAAGGCAATAAAATGGATTTTATCTATTGAAAGTTGTTTCTATTGAAAGGTACAGTACAATGTGGGTAGCTGGGCCTCAGCTAGTATGCAGAGCCAGTTCTCTTGGGGTAGGGCAGAATTCAACTACAGGCCCAAGGGTATCTACAGACAATAATAGCCAAAGGGAAAAAAAAAAAAGAATGTCAGCGATTTCCTCTGGGAGCGGCAAAATGGCTGTAAAGGATGATGCTGATTATGATGAATATATATTTTTAGCAATGGAATCTGTATGATTTTAAACCCAGAGGAAGAAGCTGACCGCCTGTTCGTTCTCTGTTCTGCTTCTTTTTTTTTTAAAACCTGTGAAGCCAGCTGCGGAGACAAAGTTACAGCATTAAATAACTCTTGACCGTAGCCACTTGACCCCCACATCCCCTGTGGCTGCAAGTACTGTATTGCACTTCAAAGGAGCCTTTTGTGCTTTATTATAGTGCCAACAATATATCTGCAGTGAAACATTTTTTTTTCAATAAAGCTGATGTAATGTTGGTAGTTAGGGTAGTTAAGGAGCAAGATTTACATTGTGGTTACGGCTGAGGGCGCGAGGATGTTCGCCGATAGTCTGCTGCAGGTGTCAGATCTGTCCAAGCTTTGTCGTCGCTTCCAAAAGGGCACTCCTCTGTGAAATTTATCACGTCTCGCGTCTCGGGGCTGATTAACTGGACTGACCTGTGTCAGCGCTGGCCAGGGTAGTTATTTAACGTTCCTCATCAGCGCAGAGATCTATAGGTAATTACTCACGGACGGAGCCACAGAGGGGAGACGAGGTCTTTTGTCGCCGCGCCGAAGTTGAGGCCTGCACCTCCCAGCTGTTCTTCTGCAGCCTGCAGGAAACACAATTCGTCTTAAAAACAGACATGAATCAACTGGGGCGGCCACGGATGAAGGAGGAGAGGGAGCGAAGGGGGGGGGGGGGGCGGGGGGGGGGGGGGGCTGGCAAATGTCCCACTAACGTCCCTCTAAAACCTTTCAGGGGCGGACCCACCGATATTCTATCTGTCAAAAACGAACAAACTGATAGACATCGGAGGGGGTGAAAGACTAGCCATCCATTTTATGTGCTGCTGGTCAGAAGTTGAAAGGAGCAAAACCACAGTATACTGTATGTCTGTCTGTTTGCTAGTCAATTACAAGCTGGTCCTTGCTACATGAAACACGTTTTGATGGGTTTCTGTAATCAAACCTCCCACGGGAGCACCTGTCTCACACTTTGTTCCGACTGTTTTATTTTAAAGTAAGTACGCTCTTATAATTAGACTCTTAATGGGACTAGATTTAGCTGTAAATTACACAGGAATAGTATGGAACCCATGGTTGGTTCCATACTATTCCCGTGTAATTTACAGCTTAATCTAGTCCCACCCCCCCAATTCCCATAGAGATCCCCTCAAATGCAGAGAGGTTATAGTACATGAAAATAAGATATCAAGAGTCTTTTGATATCATTTTATACCCAGTCATGATAGCATCACCTGTTTCCCTGTGGAATGTTCCAAACAGGTGTTTTTTTTTTGTTGCCCCTGTCCCTACTTTTTTGGAACGTGTTGCAGGCATCAAATTCGGAATTAGCGTATATTTACAAAAAATAATAAAGTTGATAAAGTAAAACATTAAATATATTTTCTTTGTACTGTTTTCAATTAAAAATACAGTATTTAAAAGATAATTTACAAATCACTGCTTTCTGCTTTCATGTGCATTTTACATACTGTCCCAACGTTTTTGGAATGGGGGTTTGTACATCACAAGACATTATAGCTAACTAGTGCGATTTGATAGGGATGACTGTATTTACATAGGGAAGGACAGATTGTTCCTGTCTATTTCAGAATTCAGGAGAACACAGGCAAGCGCACACGCTCTGCCAGATGTGGCTACTCTGCAGTCCACTGGCTGAGTTCTGCAGTCACTGCACTGGAGGAATGCACTGCATTCATACACCTGATCCAACAGAGGAGCTGCTCTTGTGTGAAACCGGATGACCCTGCAGACGTTAATGTACCGCTGGACAGGGTTTACCTCTACAAGTGAGGGTTTGATACCAGACACTTGGTAGCCACAGCAACGCACATTTTGTTGGAAAAGCATACATTCTAATAAATTATAATGAATATCTGTTCCTCAACATGTGATAGATAGCATGTGCCATAAATATTCACAGTATTAAAGGGTAAGTTCGCTATTTTGGACCTTGGACCCTATTTGCGGTCCGTCTTCCATGAACCTGACCCATGAAATCCATTTTTTCGCTGATCGGTCCAGTATTGAGCTAGCTACAGATTTCCTGTAGGCTCTCACTGGGCTACAATAGAAGTCAACGGGGCAATTAGAAATGTTATGGAAAAACAACGATAAATGTGCTTTTATAGCTCAGTGTGTATTCTTACGGTCTCAGTAGCTATGCTCTCCTGTGAAATGTAGGCTATCGCAAACGCAAACCGAACGTTGAAACAACAGTTCCATTTGAAACATAACTATTTCTCCGACCGCACTACCTCCCACTGACTTCGGATAACATTACCTGCGCAACTTCAGCCTCTCTCTCTTCTCTTGCTCTCTTATCATCCATCTCTTGTAGTTCCGTGTCCGTGTATTCTGGCTCAAATCTGTAGCCAGTAACGTCAAAGTCAAAATTGAATTCTTCGTCTTCATAATCATTATAGTCATCCATCATCCAAGTTTTTTTGTGGAAATTGTAGCCTACGTTGCTGCAGGTAAACAAACGCAGACTGCTCAACTAGATAGTTTCGTAAACGGCCGGCACACCTTCCCGCTCCCCTACCCCCGACACATAGTAGCTAGCCTACTCCGCAGGAGCAGCGAAAACAAGCAACAGAGAAATGCTTACTTCCAAGCCATGCCAAGCACGTAAAAATGTTCGGATTGAGATACATTTCACAGGAGAGCGTACTGAGACCGGTAACAATACACCCTGAGCTTCCCGTCTCATTTATTGTACATGAAAGCACATTTATCGAACATTTCTAATTGCCCCATTGACTTCTATTGTAGCCCAGTGAGAGCCTACAGGAAATCTGTAGCGAACTCAATACTGGACCGATCAGCGAAAAAATGGACTTCATGGGTCAGGTTCATGGAAGACGGACCGCAAATAGGGTCCAAGGTCCAAAATAGCGAACTTACCCTTTAACATTCATGATCAGTCAATGAATCATAGTATTTTTAATAAAAAAACAATAACTATGTACAGTATGGAATTATGATAGTGATTGGTTCAACAGTATATCAGTATAGTATAATATTGTGCTTATACTTCTGTATTAAATTTTTTACAATCACTGTAATATTTACATGCATATAAGAAACTTGAAACAGGACCATTCAAAGGCCTTGATTTGTCTTCATTTTTATGAATTTATATTCAGCATTAGTTTACCATTATTATTCATAATGATTACCATGAATCTTCTTAAAGAGATCACATGATAGCATGTACTCATCTGGCAAGCACATTAGCGAATTTGTCTTTGGTTTTGGGCAGGAAAACATTTTCAAGTGAAATGTTAGCAAAATTAACAAATTGCCACATACTTACGTGCTGAATGTTTGTTAAGCAGTTACAAGCTGGCATTAAATAAAGGTTAAACTAATTATCTTGTAAAACAAATATGTTGGCTCTCGCACTGCTTTTGGTCAGACCTCAACTAAAGTAAATAAAATGTACTACAGCCTATGAACAGCATTTTATGTTTTCTATCTATAAAGTTCAAAAGAGGCCGCATCCTGTCATGGGGTATCACGCTTTCGGAAGTTCTGCGGGCGGGCTCACTATGCCCAGCTTGGTTTACATTAAACGACGGGAGAAATAAACAGAGAGGGGCCGGTTTATGACGATGATGTGCCGTGATTCGGTGTTCTTTCCCCGCTCTGTGACTGCGGCAGATTATTGGAAACTGGGTCAGAGTGGGAGAAGCTCAGGGGGAGCTCACACAAAAACAAATGAGTCACTGTTTTTACTTCAACCTCCAAAATGAGAGTCTGTGTGTGTGTGTGTGCGTGCGTGTGTATTTGTTTGTTTTTCTATTGTGGGGGTGGGCGGAGGGGGTGCTGAGCATATGGAGGGCAGCCGTGGGTGAAAATCCCCAAATTCTGGCAGAAAGAGGTCTCGCAACACCCACATAGCCCCCCCCCCCCCCCCCCCCCCCCCCACCCTTCATTTCACGCTAAGTAGAGACGGCACAATGTGCACGCGGTCGAGGCACGGAGCTCGAGCCGCAGGAGCTGGTCAACTGCGGTCAGGGAACGCAGACCCGTCGGGAGGCCGGATCAGAAAGGTCACATCTGCCAGGCCACATTCCTGCAGAGGGGAGGGGAGAGGGCACGTGCCCCAGAGGAAATGCGATTCAACGGGGAACGCCGACCGCTTCGGTCCCGCCAGCCCCTGTGAGTCGCCCCGGTAACATGGCTCTGTTTACGCATGTAAGCAGAGCTACAGAAGGCCAGCTAATCCCATAGAGTGTCAATATCCTTTGCATTTTCAGCCATTTTGTTTGGGCACTGCTGTTCCCCACCAAGGAAAGCTTTGTGCATGCACAGCTATTGCTATTTTTAACAGCAGAAAATCTCAACCAATGTCTATTTTGTGACATTTCCAAACCACACCAAAATTAAGCTTGACCTTCTTTCTAATTTGCAATTAAACTAAATGCAGTGAGTTGAGTTGACTGGTCATTTCTACTGTTGATATTGGCACCAAAGTAGAACACTAGAAAATGTTGTGGTCAATGATATTAATGGGTTCAGAACTTGACTTGGCAAACAGGATGAATGACGAAAACCGATTCTGAAGACCCAAACTGCCAGAGCAGAAAGCAATATTCGGTATGCCAAAAATTAATTGAGAGAGAGAGAGAGAGAGAGAGAGAGAGAGAGAGGAGAGAGAGAGAGAGAGAGAGAGAGAGAGAGAGAGAGAGAGAGAGAGAGAGAGAGAGAGCTGGTATGGTCGGCCTGTCATTTGGGATCTTTTGAGGACTGAAAGACAAAGCGAAGAATAAATTCTCTGTTACCAACACCACAGAATCAATCTCAAACCTCTCTGGCAATAAAGCAAACCTCCCTGCCAACTGGTTTATTGTTGCTATTGTCCTTTTTAATTGTGTGCAATAGGAACTGCTGTTCTTGTAGAGAAGGGGCTGGGAAAGTGATACCACTGATCCATTATCCAGTTTGTCTTGGAGGAGCTCGCCTGGAATGGGACTTTGTTTTAATTTCATTTTCTAAAAATGTAGCTTAGGAACCGATTAATTTGTACAAATGGCCATGTCATTGAATATTACTGTGTATTACAAAGTGTCCTGAGTTGTTGAATATCATGCTGTTAATTCTACTGTGCTGTTTGCATATACAGAAAAAAAACTGGCATCCAAAGCATTTACATTTTTGAAGAATGTTTACATTTTTTAAAGGAATATCCATTTTAGAGAATTACAGAAAAATGCTATTTCTAGTGTGCAGTCTAGTGTTAAATCAACTGTAGAATATCTCTCTCTCTCTCTCTCTCTCTGTCTCTATCTCTGTCTCTCTCACACACACACAATCATAGTTTATTAAAGCTGCAGAACATAAAGGTAAGTATCTTCAGTGCAACAAACTAAAAAATAATAAACTTTTGTAGTGACGGATAACTGTAAATGTAGCATAACTTTCTAGAGTCCTTGAGTGACCTCAGTATCACCGCCTGGTTTATTTCCCAATACAAACTACAAACTGATATTTTCATATTTATTTTCAGTGACCTTTGACCGAGGAGTCTCATCCCTTCCCCCTTGTCAAACTATACTGCTCCTGAACAGATGGTCTTAAACCCATTAGTATCAGTATTGGTCTCTCGGACTTTTCCCTTTGACATGGGGCTAGGATGTGATCTCACTCCCTGCCTGCAAGATCAGAGATCATTCACATGATTTACTAAGATCCCAAATAAGGGGTGGTATTTTGCGGGCACAGCCAACGTATCTGCATGTCTTATCATTTCACACTTTGCGGGTGATCAACCAACCCTTATGGAAATGTAATATACTGCAGTATATTGTAAATGCATCACAATTATGGTCACAATATATTTAAAATATCCTGCAGTATATTACATTTCCATAAGGGAAGAGTCATTATGTAAATTACTCCAGCTGCAAACAGCCATATTTAAATGAGACATTTTGCATGTTTTGAATGGTTATGCTAAAAAAATATCTCATGGGAAAATGGTGATAAGACTGGCAGCAAAGTGAAAAATCATTTAATGAATGGGGGAAAAATGTAAATCCTGTTATTTTAGGAGATGACCATTAATTATTCTACATGACAGTGTTTAGAATTTTTTTTTACACACATTTTACTTTAAAAATAGGCCACAAATGTGACACATTGTGTTACAGTCTTGACTGGAAAATGCTAATGCACTGGTAGTAGTTTTAACTTGTATGTAGACCGACCTGCGCAAGCTAGTCCGTAGCAATTGAACAATGTATAAATAAACTGGCCATTCTGAAACCTGTTGGCCAGAGTGTGGATTCAGTACGTGATCATATGGCTCTTCAATGTCAGGTTCCTCCAGTTCATATGAGTATGGCTGAATAATGCTGATGTTTCCACTGAATGCCATTTTTGGAAATGTCAGCAATCTGCTGTAACCTAGCGATGAGGAGTTGTTTAAATATGATGTCTTAAGGGCATGAATATTAATGTGCACCGGATACACACCTACCCTGTCCTTACCTGCTGAACAGGTCATGATAATCAAACAGTGTTTATTACAAGTTAATGGTTATAATTTGGTTAAAATTGAAAGACATATTAAGAAGACAATCAATTGTCACGTCCGGGGGATATATTTACAATTTGATTCCAGTTTCCCAGACCTTTAATGGTTTATGATCTGTGCAGTGCCTGACATTTTTTCCCCTTTGTCAGTCATGTCATTTGGTTTGAACCAAGGAAATGAACCAATACAAAGCTAACTGTACATTATAAGAACGTAAATGTGATTCAAATATTAGATGGTACGTTAGAGACACCAGTAGTAATTCTGAGGTGCCTATTTAGCTGCTTTGATGACAGGTTCGGTAGTTATTTGATCATCCAGAGCCCTACATCTTAATCTAACAATGCTGGCTGCTGTATTAAAATGCACTGTTATACAGTTTTTGGCTGTATAACGTTTCACAACAGGTTTATTTGCAAGCAGTATGCACACTTCCCTACACTCCTGTTTAGATTAAAAATGGAGGTAGAAAATATCATGGTGGATGAACCCAGCAAATACCATCTACAGCTATTAACCATTAATTTTGTCATTTAACAGAGTCCAGGAACCACTGCCTATAATGATATACCTACCACGATGTCCTGTTGTGAAACATCTCACATTTATCTCACCATGGGAGTGCACCTCTGTTCACATTATACAGGGATGTAAGGGGTTCATCATCACTATGATGATGAATGGCTGTCTAAACCACTGAATTCCTTGAGGACTCGCTAAATTACTTGCTTTAGGTTAAAACAACAGGGGCCTTTACATCCAAAGGCTATGAAATAAATACTGCCAGCAGATCTCACTAGTTATACTTGAATCACCACGGTGTCATTGGAAAGAATCATTTGTAAGTGCAGCAGGGGGGGGAAAGTTTAAATAAGGTCAAATAGTCAATTTGATGTTTTCATGCTTGGTGAACCGCTTCATTTTATTGCATATGGAGATGGAGAGTTTTATACTCAAACAGAGAAAGCCAGTTATTGCTGGCATTACCATTTAGAAAGGCAATGGCCGGAGCAATTCAATCTGATGGAAAGTGAATGGGTAAATGGTGTCTAGCCAAAGCTGAAATTGGGTTTCTCGCAGAATTGGTAATTGGAAATAATAACTGCTAACTGAAGCCTCCTGTTGGCTTCTTAAAGTCAAGCATGTCAGCAGACCAAGATCAAGTCTCACTGGTGAATCTGCATCCTTGTACAACTGGACTGCGCAAAATGTTTGGAACTGTGTGCTTTTCATTGAAACAGATGGTGTATGGTGTAAGTCAATACCAACAAATTTGCCAGCAACCCCACCACCCTGTACCCTTCTCAGGTCAAACCGATAAAGCTAAGCCCGGCTAGGATTTCTGGATTTAAGGAACTGGTCCAAATCTGAAACACTACCTTTTTGTTGCAAGAACACCTCTTCAAGGTGGACAACCACTGTGTTCAAATGCCTTGGAATTAAAATCCCATACAAAACTTCCAAACATCAGAAGCAGAAGAAATATGGTGGTCTTGGTTGTTACAATTAAATTTCTGTGTGTTTCTTGCATCAGCGTTGGTCTCAAATTAAAAGGACAATGACCTGTGACAGCAATTCCCTTGTGGGCTGAATACTATGCTCCATTACTCCACGTTACCACTGTAATTTACTTTTTGTTGACAAGAAAATTAAATCGCTAACCTGTTTTTAAAGAGAAAACGCTATTCCCACCATAATTTTGCATGGTGGAAAGCTCATACAGTAGATCTCACCACGAGGTGGTTTCTCCTGAAGGTTCTGGTCCTAATAGGGTAATAGGGGACGCGAGGAAAGGGTCAAGGGTCAGATACGAGGACGCATTAGGCAAATGGAACGTCCTTACTCAGTCAAGAGTCAGCAACATATTATGCTTAACTATAATGATTTTTAGCTTATTTTTTCATGAATAAATGGTGCTTTTGTTAGTTATAAAGACTGGGTGCCATTATGGATTAGTGCTTTATAATAAATGGAAAGGAATGGTAAAATTGCATTTGTGTAGGGGTGTGCCTGCGACATGGCAGATGTGGAGAGTGGTGGATAATTTATACATGTCACGCGTTCCAAGAAAACGATTCCGCAAAGGCTACACTTGTATTTCCTCACTAAAGCATCCTCCGGGAGCCTCCTCGTTCCCCACTCCTCGCGCCTCTGAGGAGCATTTAGCAGTTTGGAATGTCCTTAAAGATGGCGGACCTCTATCAATTTCGAAGACTGAGGAGAAGAGGACAGATAAAATAAGCAATTGGAATCCACCCCTTTACATGGCTTTTCCAACTGGTGCATTGGAAGTGTAAAATCATTTACAAAGTGCTTAAACATTTGTGTCCAGCTAAATAACTAGCATATTTGTCAAAAGTATGATCACTCTAAAATGGGCAGAATACAAAAGAATGATATTATTATTATTATTATTATTATTATTATTATTTAGTTACATTGTCAGAGAATGAGCTCACACAACAAGGACACATTGCTACAAACCAAGCCACTGCAGAAGCCACAGCTGAGAGAGATGAATGCAACTAGAAATATAAACTGGGAAATAAAAGCACTAAATAATTAGGCTACTGTATTACAGTAAACCAAAATTGGTTTTAGAAACTGGCAGTCAATATAATATCACACAGATGTTGTTGCTTAGAAGAAATGGCAAGGCCTGAATTCCACTGTGCTGTCGACCAACAGTACCATGCAACTGTGATGTTTCGTATTTATCTGATTATTTAAAGAGCCTTTATAATATTTGTATATAATATATGTTGTTCAAATGAGGAACACGTTACACATAAGATGATTAATTGTCCCAATTCATCAAGGCTGAGATATGTTCCCTTTGAGTTTAAGTAAATTCAAGGAATTAAACTCAATTCATAAACTGGAGATTACAGTTCATTGAAGTGGAATTGATGCCAACCATGAAGTGAACAAACTAAATAATTTAACAGCCCATTTTCCCACTTTCTGTAGCAGATACAGGATAAACAGCCGCCATATGAACATAATAAAGTAGCGTTAATGTTCCCTCAATTTTTTAAATCATATGTACCTATTTATTTATTTTGTGCATGATGCCCTTGACCAGTGACTTACATAAATGCATTACCAGCAGAAACAACACACAAGGCTAGTGAACACCCTACGATACAAGAGTAAGACTGCAGCAAATACAGAATGAGCTATACTTCCTGTTACTTCTGATGAATTACCTTCTTAGCACATCCTCTATTAAACCAAGTACTCTGTTTAGACAGACAAGAATGAAGAATTGGGTCTTTCTGCCAGTGTACTCCAATACATGAGCATGTCAAAATGGAAAAATCTCAAATGAATACACTCACACTATTTTACCACTGGCTAAATCTGTTCTGGGGACACATTACATCTACTGTGTCACAACTCGTATGGTAGAATCCCACTCATAACCACACTGATACCTACTATTCCAATATGGGGGACCTGGGCAACACACCCATACAAAAGCAAACTAATTATCACCACCCATGCCCCCGGATGAAAAATGCATACTGAAAAATTGAGATTAAAATCAATACTCTATAAACCCCTGCGATAAATTATTGATTACAATCACCTGGAGTAAAAAAAAAAAGACTGCATCAACAGGCCAACACTCCAATTCAATCAAATATAGAACCTTCTCCCAAATGACTTGAATATTGGCTATAGCACCCAGTATACCTCTTGGTCACATACTTTAGATCTCCATACCCATGATGCAGTGTGCCTTGTAAAAGTCATCATCTTCTCTCACTTTTCCAGTTGCCGTATTTTCTCTCAATAAGATTTTTTTCCTTGTATTTGTGTGTTTTTAACATTATATTCCATAAAACATTTTTTTTTTTTTTTAAAACGCTATGTCTTCTATCAATTCTATTTTTGAAGTATTCAATTTCACGCTTGTCTGTGTTTGATTTTTGTTCTTGTGGGTTTGTGCCTGTGCATAGAACACAAAATCTGTTTGTCAATTTGTTCACATCACGGATAACTATGTGCAGGGAATGGGTACGGAAGGGTTGTGAGATAATGCTGGGGGTAGAGGTAGGCATGCAGTCCTTTGAGTTGGGGAATAGTGGTTTTCGGGGTGTCTCTGCAATGATCTACGACACAGTGAATTCCAAATGTGTCGAAATATAGAATGTGCCCTCCAAACGAGGGCATTGGTGGAATTAATAGAGAAAAAATCCCCATCAAAAACAATATAATTCCTTTCGCCATTAGGTTGTTGGGCCCTTTTAAAAACAAAACGCATTCATAAAATAAATATCACTTTCGCAATACCATGTTTAGGCATGATAAAGTGCAAACCAAAGCATAATTATGCTGCAAACCAATGCACAGTTAACTGAGCTGTCTTTCCTTTGTTCAGCTTTATAAATGGTGATAAATATTAAACAATAAGAAACTACTAGAAATGTCTCCCTAAACTGTAATTAATCACTTGCCGTTTCTCCTCTCTCCACTGTTTTTGTGATCCATCCAGAATGGTTTGTGGCAGCGTGATGAGAAATTCGGAAACTATGTAAATACCACCAATGAGTCTGTGATTCATACATTTCTACATCAATTCAAATAAAGCTTTTTTTTCCCCTCAAGCCTCTTTAGAAAGCTTTTGATATTTATGGAACTCAGAATGTGATAAAACAGCACCTGGCTTATTCTTCTCCTAAACCAGTCGACCTACCTTTAAAAATGGCTAAGAACCGCCAAACATAACCGCGGGAAATGAGACGAGTGAAGTGTGTAAGTGCCTCAAGGCTCTGACGTCACACGTTACCAGGTCTCTTGTGGAGACACACAGCTGTGATCGACATCTTCAAACCAGGGAGCAAAAATAAGGACTAAAAACTGCGACAACGACAGTTTGAGATGACAAAGTGCGGCAATAAGGTTAGCTTAGTTGAATAACCCTGAGCCGTAATTCATTTTAAACTTGCACCGCTCTTAATAGCTGCAGCATTGAATTAATGCCATCCTGTAAGAGAAGTAGACCTCGATGCCTAGTGCATAATGAAGGTATTTTTCTTATTATTGTTTTAACATAGGCACTGTTGCTTATTCAGTCATATGGTACTCATAACGTTTTCAGCTTTCAATGTATTGAATTGAACTAAGATGTCTATGGATAGTTATGTATTATTCCTATTGATGCATTCATAGGTAGAGGGCTCTCTCTCAAGGGCATCATTGAGATGTATCTGTCTGTACTTTTTAAAATGTTTCAAAGCGAGCACTCTAAGCAGTGCCTCAATGCAAATGTTCATCAGATCCAATTATGTGAGACATTCTTCAAATAAAATATGACAAAGAATTGAATATTGCAAGGCTAAGTATATTTTTCACACCACATTATTTATGTGAGTGGTGTTGGGGGGATGGGGGGGGGGGGGGGGTGGTGTCGGTGTCTGTGTGTGTACTCATCTTTGTATGTACACTTTAAATAAATTGTGAGAGCCGTAACGATACAATTGGATTATCGATGGTTATAATGGACTGGATAGAGGGCTCCCAAATCTGTGTCCAATCTCGTGAGCCCCACTATAGATCTTTTAATATTCCAGTGCTACCCTTGCTGCCGCGGCCATTCATCACAAGAGAATGGAGGGGTGAAAAAAGCCTTGGGCGTATCGATTAAAAGGGGGGGAAAAATCTAAGCCCGCAGACATGGTATTGTGCCAGCCAGGATCCAGGCAGCCAAAGCGAGGTATATTTCAAAGTGTGGAGACAGTTCTATTTTGACCCTTGCGTCTGCTGGGATAAGTTCTGTCAGCAGCGTTTATTCTTGATCCCCGGTGATTTCTGTATCCCCTCACCCCCCTCCCAAATGTGTATGAAAATGAACTACGGGGGCAGTCAAAGCACCTGCTTTTCTGACAGGGCCGATTGACGCCAAGATTTATCCCTGAAAGCTCCACTGCTGTTGCTACCAGACTCCTAAGCGGGGATATAATTCACCCCCCTTTTCACCTGTCTGCCCCCACCCCATATACCCAGCTAGCTTCACTGTAAAAGTTTACTGTTTTATGCTCTTGAAACCAGGTTGGGCCACCCTAACACCTAATTTGGTTTACAATCATATTAAATCAGTGCATTTGGGTAGAGTTCACTCAATAGCATACCGTTTACATGGTTGATTGAAATTTAAGAGTCTAGAGCAGATCTTATAAAAAAAGGGCCTATGTAGGTGCAGGTTTTTGTTCTAGCCCAGCACCTGATTCTGCTTAAAGATCTTGATTGAAGACCATTATTAGTTGATTAGTTGAATTGTGTGTTGTAGTGCTAGGCTAAAACAAAAACCTGCACCCGCACCGGACCTTTTTGGATAACATTGGACACCCCTGGGCTAGTCATGCTGGCGGTGCTGCGACTATGTCAGTCACATAAAGTTACAGCAAAAGGCAGAGGCCATCTTCGATACCCCACCAGGGGTGAAAAGGTGATAATGATACATTTAATCATGCCTGAACCCTGCTGATTTTCACCATGCTATCATACCTATGACTGTGCCATATATTTTCACCATGCTATCATACCTATGACTGTGCCATATATTTGCACCATGCTATCATACCTATGACTGTGCCATATATTTTCACCATGCTATCATACCTATGACTGTGCCATATATTTTCACCATGCTATCATACCTATGACTGTGCCATATATTTTCACCATGCTATCATACCTATGACTGTGCCATATATTTGCACCATGCTATCATACCTATGACTGTGCCATATATTTTCACCATGCTATCATACCTATGACTGTGCCATATATTTTCACCATGCTATCATACCTATGACTGTGCCATATATTTTCACCATGCTATCATACCTATGACTGTGCCATATATTTTCACCATGCTATCATACCTATGACTGTGCCATATATTTGCACCATGCTATCATACCTATGACTGTGCCATATATTTTCACCATGCTATCATACCTATGACTGTGCCATATATTTTCACCATGCTATCATACCTATGACTGTGCCATATATTTTCACCATGCTATCATACCTATGACTGTGCCGTATATTTTCACCATGCTACAATGTATACTGTTCCTCTTCTATGTTTAACTTGAACTTCACATTTCTTCAGGTGTGAGGACATGTTATGTGTAGCTTGCGCAAGTGGACTGTGGGGACGTGATACTCAGCATGGATGCTGATGAGACGTGGATGTGCCGTTATCCACCCTGCAGGGCTTCCACGTCCTGTGTTTGTGTAGAAACATCAATACCTCTGAATTGGATCGTGGTCATGACACTGAATGAGCTGAAAAGCGTCCAAAGACAGATACAGTACAGAGGTTCTGATTACCCCCAGTCCTGTTGACCTCCTGTCGTGGTCAGACTGCAGAAACGGTCAGAAACTCAACCCAAAATTGCTTGCAGGTGTAGGAGGGCTACGGGTAGGGGAGGAAGGAGATGTTAAGCACTGCCATGACCAAATTAATCTCCTGCTGTGCACTTGAATTTTCACTATATTTATTCCATGTTTATCTGTGTATTCCTCATGTCCACTGATAACAGAACTTGCAGAATATGAGATGGTCTAGTATAATATCCAAACTCAAATTTTCTGATAGTGTAAACATACAAATGCAAAGAATCCTCAGCAAAGGCAGATATATTTTTTTCTTTATTGCTCTGAAACATGATTTTGAAAATGTTATAGATATATTTTTTGTTAAACCTCCTTTGTACCCTCAACCCCCCATCCCCCATCTTTTCTTTTAGTTTATATAAGTAAACACACCCTATAGTTAAATAATAAGAACCGTTTAAACATTTTGTGGGGATGGGGGTGTTGATGTGATATCAAAAATGGCTTCTCATGCACATTTTCCCTCTCTCTTATCTCGTTCCCCCAGTTTGCAGATACTTTCAGATACCTTTCAACATTTTTAGCAACTTCAAGCTATACCAAACAAGTCAAGTTTGTAATTTATGAAGTCTATTTAATTTAGTCCTCTGCTATTTTCTGCAGAACAAACACTAATTTATTAATTTAACAGTTTTTTTTTCTTTGAAGACGGGGTAAACGGTGTATAGAGAACAATGTCACGCATTTTCATGGTCATAAAACTTCTCTTTAAATCACTTTTTCTCTCTGAAATACTAAGCAGGTCAGACCACTCATATCTGAACATCTGTCAGACAAAAATAAGGACAACATCAGCAAAAAAAACCCTGCAACAGACTGCAGCTCTGGACGAGAAGTGCACTTGGCATTTACCGTCTTTTCTCAATGGCTATGGGGTAGAAAAACAGAAGCGTTGCAGAGGTTTCTCTCCTCTCCTGTCAAACGTGTCAAGCGACTGCTGACAGCGCAGCCAGGCCGCCATTCACCGCGAGCAATTTCTGGTTTACCAGAGAGCGCCTCTCAGCTCATGGGGCACGATGTGGTGTGATCTGCCTTTTTAGAGACATGCAGATCGGCTTGGGGCATTTGGGCAGCTCAGGCGGATATGCGAAGAAATCGAATCCTGTGCAATCTTGTGGGGTGGGTGGGGTTGTAGAACACAAAAGCAGATGGAGAGAGAATTAATGAGAAAAAGAGTGGCACTTAGCAGAGGGAATACCAAGGAAATGAGACAGATGTGTATGTACATCTAATATTATAATAAAATATAATATAAGTATTTTTCTAATTTGTCTTTATATTATAATGAAGCAGAAATGTAAACAGTGATGGTGGTGTGTTCATCATTATTGTTTATTGCCATTGTTACTTGTATATCATGTATCAACGCTTTGGCAATATGCATATTGGTTTGGTCGTGACAGCAAGGCAAACTGAAGTTAGAGAGAAAGAGAGGGAAAGAGTGCAGGCAGAGGGGGAGGGGGAATTAGAGGGAGAAATGTCACAAGCTTCTAGTGAATAGATTCCATTATCTTAAAATAGAGCTGAACAGGTGATTCTCTGAAAGCGAGCTATTCATAGCAATTTTCATAATGCCTTTCTCTGTTCTCATTTCCTCCTCCGCCTAGACCAGGGGTGTCCAAGCTTATACAAAAAGGGCCGAAGTGGCTGCAGGTTTTTTGTTTTAGCCCAGCACTACTACACCTGATTCAATTCACTGATCATGGTCTTCAATCCAGACCTTGATAAGTAGAATCAGGTGTCTTAGTGCTGGGCTGAAACAAAAACTTGCACCCACACTGCCCCTTTTCGGATAAGATTGGACACTCCTGGTCTAGAAAAACTCATTAAAAAACGAAATGGCTATGTTTAAAGGAGATTACATTCTGAATAATTACTGGACACCCACATGAAGCATGTATGCTAAGTATTAGCCTCTACAAAGCAATCATGTAAAAAAAGTGCATTGAATTCTGCAAGTATGGAATGTATT
This sequence comes from Synaphobranchus kaupii, assembly GCA_029718625.1. NCBI lineage: Eukaryota > Metazoa > Chordata > Actinopteri > Anguilliformes > Synaphobranchidae > Synaphobranchus > Synaphobranchus kaupii. The sequence goes on from CM056376.1 coordinate 122,969,226, forward strand.
AAAACATACTTTATTATCTGAAATAACTTGCCAATGAGTATTCCAGTAGTCATTCACTGATAGAAATTTATTTTAAAAAGTGTTTCTGGAAGCTTCCATTGGGTTAAGCTCTGCAATGTGAGCTACTTGTGTGGAGATGGCCGAGGGCTCATCAGTATCAGGGTAAACCTGGAAAAAACAGGTTTTCAGCTCTGCTAAGAAGCTAGCCACTGGTAATCCCTCCCTTTCCATCAATAACCATTACAAATGGGAATAGAGGCCTGTTTGTAATGCAAATTCCCCCAAGAAAAAAGCAATGAGCACACAAATTCCTAAACTCAACTCATTTTTTGCCACATAATTGCCACTGCTGTGAGCACACAAACCACTGTGCTGTTTTCTAATTAGTCAGATGTACTACGGATACACTGAAAATGTATCCCAAGGTTCTTATTATAAACTGAGAAAATAATCTAGTAGCCAGTTTTATGTTGCAGCAAAATGATCCTATTGAATCATGCTTTACTGGCACCTGTGAATTAATGTGTTTGTTATTCCTGCCATTACAGGGATAAGCGACCCTGTGTGGCATCTATTTTACAGACATGCAACAAACATACTACTTAAACTGTGTACTACGTGTACCACCCTGAAAATGGAAGAAACTCTCTCTCACACACACATTCGCACACACACACTCACACACACACACAAATACCAAATTTCTAATGATTAGCAAAACATCTTGTATCTACAGCATATGTAAACCTACTCTATAATTCAAGACTGTTTCTAAATACCCATCATTGTGTATGCAAGATTATAATGTTTTGACAAAAATATGTTCATTGCATATTATGGTGAGAAGGAAGAGCCGGGGGTGTGCTCAGAAGATTATGGTTAGTAAGCTAATTTAAAGACTAAAAAAATCATCCTGGAGGATCCCGTAGAGCTATGGTGTCTCTTCGCAGGGTGGAGATGATTTAGAAACTGACTAAATTTCTCTCAGGATACACCATGCGAAAGACAGTACAGTGGTTAGCACTGTCGCCTCGCAAGAAAGAGGTCCAGGGTTTGAATCCTGGTCCCGGTCCTCTCTGTGTGGAGTTTGCATGTTCTCCCCGTGTTCGTGTGAGTTTCCTCTGGGCACTCCGGTTTCCTCCCACACCAATGACATGTATGTCAGGTTAGGTAACTCTTGCCATCGCCCTTGACCAATGCACTGGCTTCAGAACTGGAGTTGGTCCCCGGGCGCTGCACTCTGGCTGCCCAATGCTCCTTAGCAGTTAGGATGGGTCAAATGCAGAGGACAAATTACCCCACGGGGTCAAGTTAAGTATAACTTAACTTAATATAGATTCTCATTGGAGGGAATATAGTACATATAAAAGTTTCCTTGATACCTACATGTCCATATCCACTTATCCCTTAATTATGTTACAGTAATAGGCCTGTGTCCCATAATTATTGAGTTTATGAATAAACTTTGATGTGATGGCTTCAGGCAAGATTTTAAATATTCTATATAGCAAGTCTAAAGTTTAGGAGCTCTAGAATGTGCAGTTGTCACTTCAGAAATAAACTGTAGGACAATTAGTGAGAGTGTATTAGTTATGTAGTTATGAGTGGTAAGTTAGGCAAAATAATGTATCAACTAATAAATTTACACGATTAGCTATTTTTTTCCCAACACTCCTCTCTGGCTTTGTTGATGGCAATGGTGTTGCTTTTTGCAATCATGGGTATGTTAAGCCTCCTTCATGGTATACACATAGTATATAGGTGTTTGTTAATCAATCCTTCAGAAGCACGGTATGTCCAACCGAACACCTTGTTATGCGAACCACCGATCTTGGAGGAAGCGAGCTGAATACAACAAGTAGAAGATCCATGTTTTATCCTCTCCTGTCACAGTTGGTTCAAAGGGCCCGGGAGCCCCACAGGCCGCGCCAAGCATTACACCTGCGGCATGCGCAGAAGCAACCTGGGGTCACGCCTTTCCGGGCTCAATATGTGCCCCTCGTTTGAGGCCATCTCCGACAGAGCGAGCGGCCATCATCTGGACCTCCCAGACAGCTAGCTCGACCCGGGGGCGAATCTGACTCTCCAAACAGCATATTAAACTGGGAATTGACGCTCCTAAAGCTGTCGGCCGTTTCTTTCCCTCTTTTTTTTTCTATGTCCGGCAGCTATTCTGGTCCCCTGAGGACGTTATGAAAGATGACAAACATGTTTTAAAAAGTATGAGGGATAGAAAAAAAAAGGTTAAATCTCATTTGAGTAACCCAGATCTGAAATATGACGGACCGCATGGCTGACAGCACAATCAGTCTTTGGCACATAACGAGAGCAGAGAGATGCGAAGCGGCCACTAAGATTAAAGGCAATTTCACAGCACTCACCCTATTAATGCTTAACAAAATGCATTAATAAGGCCGAAGCATCTCCTTCGTCTTTGAATTAGTGAATGAAGTGGCACAAATTGACGTATGGGATATTTACAAAATACAATAATTTGTTGATTTCTGACGCGAATAATTGTTTGTGATGTTTAATTCATGTGGCAGGGCTGTTTGTGAAATGGTTCCTTTTTTTTCCCCCGCAGTAAAGGGGGTGATTATAGTTTAGAGGAAAGCACACTTCAGTCTTGTTTAAATCAACCAGGGACGCCAATTATGTTGGTATCTTTCCTCTAAATTACAGTTGAGAAAATGCTAATACAGTCCTGTTTCATCCCAGGAACGTGCAATGCTTTTGACGAGGTTTATTCATCCGGAAGTTTGCTCATTTTAATTGCCTGTTGCAGAAAATGAATGAATCCAGAGAAAAGGGACCAGGAACAACCGGAACTGGACAGATGGAGACAACCTTTTTCTGTAGATTTAGCGCCTTGCAGCAAACTGTTTACATTCTTTTAAGTGCAGTATGTCTGTGTAAGATATAGCAACAGAAGCTACTCCACTGCTTCTGTTCTGTGGTTTCGTACAAAACGGGTGAGTCATTCAGCACAACAACCCCTTAAGTAGACCTTTAAATGCCCCCTATAAGGTAGCTGGTTAATCGATAACATTGGATGAAATCACAACAAAATCAAACAGAAAATTCCTATAATTGCTTATTGTTTGATTCCATCATATTGGTTAGAATAGTAACCCACATGTGAACTGTAGCATGAAAAGCTGATGGCAATGCATTAGAAATTAAACAATTAATAATAATATCAGTCCAATCTGTGTTTCTGTACACCTTTAGCATCTGAGTGTACAGAAACACAAGTGACAAGTTCCATGCTTGTGATTGAAAGTAAAACAAGGGAACTCCGACAATTCTACAGAAAAATTATCTCTGCACAGATAATTTGACCTACATACACTATATGCAGCTCCAACTGACAAGTGTTTCTGTTTGAATTTCAGGCAGGAATTTCTTTTTTACATGCATGTTTACATATGCAAATAAGCAATCTTATGCTCTGAATGTTGTTTTTGATATCCATATATGGATAGTGTTGGCATTTTTGTGCCATGCCTGAGTTTGTACAGTTCCTTCATTTACCAAAAGACATTAAATTACATCAAAGGAAGTTGTGGGAGTTCAATCAGTTATGCGATGCTTTTCCATCGAGTCATTGTTAATCAACAAAGATTCTTATATTCTATCATTCATTACTACTGTTCGCAGAGGTGTCTTTGTAGACTTTCTTTACTTTCATTTTGGAAACCATTTTGTGTCTTGGGACTTGCATTCCAGGTCACATTTCACTTTAGTTTTCTTTGCATAGTGCTTTCAAGAAAGCATTGCCTATGAATATCATAATATTACTCAGAACTACAGAAGGCCTCTCAGACAGACTCATGAGGAATCTGTAATGACTACTTTGAAAAGGGCAGTTTCCGTAAAAAGGAGAACAGTAAAACCAGCATGTCTCAATTTTGGTGTTGGTTAGGGCTTACAGTTGACATTCATACCACAAGCCTTATATGATGCAGACCTAACATCAGTGGCATCAGAGGGTTGGGCAAGTAAGACTGGCCAATGAAAACTAACATTTTTGTTAAAGCAAAACTCATTTAGCCTTGTATTTATTTTTTATCAATTGTACTCCCAGGTTATGTGCAGATCTCATCTTATACCCGTGCACAAACCCAATTTAGGCTCTGAACCCAAAAAATGGTGTCCCTAATGTGCCATGCAATGTAATCAAGTGGGACATCTCGCTTTTTTAATCACTATCTTTTTTCTTTATGAAGTGTAGGTGTGTAATCGCTTTAAATGTGCTTTAGATAAATCATCTGAGGGTAAAATTTCATTCCATGTGTGAAGGCAAATCACTGAGCGTTAAAACCGTAACAGTGTAAACCTGTACTGCTAAATTAGATCAAAGTAGGTTAATTTAAGAATTAATTACTTTTAAAGAAATACCCCCCCCCCAAACACACACACACACATACACACACTGTTGTGCACAAAGTAATGTGAAACAGCATTATGTGTGGTGAAATCTGTAAATCTGTCAACAGTGTAGATGAAAAAAAATGTTTTTGATGATACCAAAAAAGCATGAAAGTATTAAAAAATCTATGTACATGGGCAGGGAGATTTCTGGTTCAAGTCGGGTTGTTCATGGAGAAAGATTCCCCTCTTGCGTCTGGGAAACAGAGGGTGGCAAGATGAGGGTTAAATTAATTGCCTCGTGAAGCGTTTTTTGTTCAGAGAGCAAACGCCAAACAACTGCACCTTTGAAACATGCGAGTTTGCGTGCTTGTACTCATAAGCTACATGCATATGTCCACATATTGCAAGTGACGGCAAATACCAAAGGACAAGGGATACCACCCATATTTATTTAATGGAATAAAGACAAGCAAAACCACCAACAATCAATTTCCATTGTATGTGAATGCTATACGTGTGGATGTGGATGGACACAATCAATATCAGTACGGGTAATTGCAATGATAAAGGGCAATATCTGTCTTCTGGTTCTTGGATCGGTTTCTTTATGCAGTTATTCGTAAGACATCCAATCCCGCAACTACTGCGGTTGGCCCTGATAAGAAAATCAATACACTGATTTAAGGCCCTTTAAACGGCCCAGATTTGAATCCTTTATGGTAAGATAGCAGAGCCAGGGAGTTGTCAGACGGCATTGTTGTGGTTCGGGACTGGAACACCGGTTGCTGACAGGACGTGGACACATGCTGCATTTCAATTGTGGCCCACACCAGGTCGATGAATAATTCACATGCTGTGGAGGAATACGTTTGACTTTTTTTTAAGATATAGCCACAAGACTCCACTCAATGCATAGGGGAAACCAGGCCTCCCAAACCAATGAACAGAATAAGTAGAAGAAGGCAGTAGTAAGGGGTCGCCAAAGGGGATGAAGCTGGAGCCTATCCCAGCATGCATTGGGCGAGAGGCAGGAATACACCCTGGACAGTTTGCCAATTAATTAAGGCACACACACCATTCACTCATGCCCATGCCTATGGGCAATTTAGAGTCTCAAATTAGCCTAGCCTGCATGTTTTTGGACTGTGGGAGGGAGAAAACCAGAGTACCTGGAGGAAACCCACCCAGACACGGGGAGAACATGCAAACTCCACAGAAAGGCCGTTGGCCGGGATTCGAACTCGTTACCTTCTTGCTGTGAGGCAATAAAAATAGCATATTACCATAATGCATCTTTTTCTATCCTTCAGGACCTCTAGGCAGTCATAAAGCTCCATAGAGTAAGAGAGTGGTAATGCCACTGTACTGGATAACTTGAGCTAAGCTATGAATCAATTTAGATACAAACATAACAAATGAATACTTATTTTGACAAAGACAAAGTAATCTAATGTTTTAGCTAGCTCACTACAATCAGGCCCATTGCCATATTATATTAATTGGGATAAAATGTGGTGGGCACCCTTTGCAATGATGGATTTAACTAAATGAAAGATTCTGTGATGCTGTGATCTCATAAAACCTTGTTTTGCCAGATGGCACTTACACAGTTTTTTATAAAATATGTCACACTTAACAAGTGCAAATTATGACAAATTAAGATAATGTAACATAATCAGTCATGATTTTGACCTTTCAAAATGTATTATTTGATTATGCACATTCATTGTTGTTATTCGCATTTATAAAATGCTGAAAGTAGGTCTACATTATTTCACAATGTAGCCTACTGTTGGCAGAATCTATAGGGTGTGGTTTAACCATCATTGATTTGCATTAAGGTACTCAATGAGTCAACTGCACACATTTGTCTTCACCAAGTAGAAAGCTTTTTTCAGAGTTGATTTGATTTGACACAGACAAATCAACTCTTAAAAAAAGGTTTGTTGCCTAGCTTGGTACACCATTTAAGAAATATGTGCATTCATGTGACTGTGAACCCATTCATCCACTAATGCTTCTCAACATATAGAGTACAATAGCATTAGGTTTTGATTATTTTGAAAAACTTAATTCACATACTCACATGTGCAACTCTTTACTGTTACACACATTTGCGTAAATGATTATTGCCATTTTGTCTATAATTGCCATGCATGAAAATATGACATATATGATTTTTTTTTTCAAGTAGGGTTAGCAGGTGATGACATAATTATGTAGAAGCAAATCCTGCAGCATACTGGTTGTAAGCACTGTTCCCGTTCTTACCAAGTGACAAACTTCTGTCTGCTATGATTGTTACAGTCTGTCCCTGTGTGAGTGTGCTTCTGGGATTCCCAGTGGCCTCTAGAAATAACATAACTACGAGACAAGCCTTTGAATACTGATTAGAACCTCAACCGTCAGCACTCAAGTCAAACACAACTGAGGCCGGAGAACCTGAAATATCAAATAAAAACAGCATACCTGCCATGATTCACTTGAAAGAATACGCTCTCAACAAGTAAGAAGTACCCCAAAACAAGTCACATGTGGTAGTATCAATTGAGAGCATGATAGAAATGGAGGATTTACTTGTAAATCTGTTAATCTGGCAATGTAGCAGTGCATTTGAAATTCACTTGAAGCAGAAGTGCATGGGAAACTTTACTTTTGGTTGCACACCATTACCTTAACAGGTTGAGTTCATTCTGGTAATCTTAAGGGAATCTACATGATTGCTACAGCTTTCCTTAGCCATTGGAACAACCTTCACTTTTATGTTTGTGTGCACGACTATTTGACAGCGCTCGCTTTCCCCTCAGCCTGATTTATACATCACCCGAAGAGCTCTTATCTGCAGCTGTGCCCTGCTGAAGGCACCCCATCCGAAAACATCTACAGGGGACATGTAGCTGAGATAATATCAGAATTCAGTTTTTGTTCAAGTAGTGTCATTGTCATGCAAAATCATTTTTCATTATTTCATCTTTTTTTTTTCTTTAATCACTGAAGCGTAACTGGCATCATAAACACAGAAAAAAATCTGATAAATGCATCAACAAGAAGTAGAGTGCTAAAACAATAGAACGTGAGAAATAAATAGCAGCGTGACAGAGTAAATCATAATCTCAAAATCACAGATAAATAACTGTTAGCAATAAAAGTGCAGACAAGAAAAAGTAATTAATTTTTGGTGAAAAACAATGGAAAAAAAAAACTAGTCATTTACCAGGCAATTTACATGAACACACCCCTTCTTAACTAATTTATGCTAGTTTTGAATTGGAAACCTGCAAACTTTACCATGAGTGAAATATCAGTGCATTGGACAAATTGATCCAGACTTGCATTGGGGGCTCATGTGGCCTTGTGTGGGGAAAATACGGTCCTCAATAGCATTTATGCTCCTAGGTCTTTGAGAAAAAAAAAAATGGGGGGGGGGGGGCACATCTGTGTCCGTTCTGTGATATACTTCTCCCTTTTCTATCATCCAACGTCACCAAGCTTCCTTTTCCCTCCTCAATCCCTCCATTCTTCTCATCATGGATCGAGGTTTTATCAAGCCAATGTTATCTGGCTTCAATAAATAGGATGGACAGCCCTGTCCTTCTCTTCCTTGACTCTTCCCTTTAACGTGACATCACAGGGGATGCTAACCTACAGCGAGTCCTGAAAAGACCTCAGCAGACCTCAGCATTTAGCATCACAGATCCTTGCAAAGGAACACCACTGTGGGTTTCAGTGACAGTGGCCCCTGGGTGATTCGGGCAGAGTGTTTTCTGGTGGTATACCGATTTCCCACATTAACGTGTTATATTCTTCCCTGACATAATATACATAATTGCTTTCAGACGCAATGTGCATTAGTTCTACGCTGTGTCTGTAGATGATTAATACAGTTTAAATACTGCACTTTTTCCTCCAGGGTGACAGCAGTGAAGAAATATTTCCAGCCGTCATACAGGGAGATTGCGGAAATACATATAATTTAACGGCATCGTTATGCTTGCTGTAGGATGAAAGCCGGTTAAGGTGCAGCACTACAGAGGTTTTTTTTCTTCTAAATGTTATGTTTTTCTGTGGCCCAGGTTCACTCCTTTATGCTCCGGCTAAATTAGGGTAATTTGTTTCCCTGTTGGCTTTTAATTAATGCATTATTTCAGTCTGTGCAGCATTCAGTTTTAGCTCAGTAAATTGAAACCCACTGGCTTCGAAGTCTGTACTTAATCTCACTTGCTTTAATGAAAGGCTTTGATCCCCACACTACCAATGTTCCCTGTCTGTAATTGCATGTATATCTCAATATATAATTTCTATATTATAAATGTCTGTATTAGATATCTAATCGCATGCAGTAAAAAAAAAAAAAATAATTATAATAATGTTGTTACTCAAAGAGGGTTTATCTCAGTTCAACAAGGGAGAATGTAGCAAATATAATTCACTTATTCAATATGGAATTGGTACCATTTAAAATATCATCTTACAGATGGAAAATATTTCCATGTATGAATCAGGCCAAGGTACTGGAAAACCGCTGTAGCGCTGATGTAATTGAGCTTTTCCACACAGATGTAATCAGTTGGCTGTCTGACGGCGAGTGTGTGCCATTACACTTTCCTTCTACCTTCACTTGGATGATTTATAACCCATAGAAAATGATTTTAAAAACAGCAGTATAATTACGATATGTATATTTATGCACTGTGTTAATTAAACTCTAACAGAGATTATGAGTCCCACAGGGACCACGTGTGCACTGTAAGAATGAATTTAACTGAACATTGTCCTGTGCATGGTTGTCCAACAATGTCCTGAAGTTGTTACAGAAATTGGCAACAAATCCAGAAGTGGATTTAGCCTTCCTTGCTATGGTTTAGACTCACCCCACTGACTCTCATGTCCACTTTGTATTAATCCTCCAGTGTTTGTTCCTCATATTCTCAACTATAGAGCATCAAAACAATCAAACACCTCAACATTCAACAGGACAAAATGACACTCCACACCAGGGTAGTTCTATCAGCGCTCTAATGTATAGCTAAATGGTATCGCGCAATCACCCATCTGTGTTGATATAACCTTCGGGAAGACCGTCATTGGTTGATGACCTGTGAAGGAAGTCCTTTTCTCTTCCGTGAATGGGTAATGTTGATTCATCTGAACTCCGGCTAGTTCTTCTCTTTCCTGAGTGCAGGAATGATAGCTTCTGATCGCTTTGGCCTCAAAGTGGTTAGGGACGACTTTGCTCCCTGGAGTTTGGCGCAGAGCCCGGCCGGGAGCAGAGCGATGGGGGGGGGGGGGAGGGGACCAGAAATTGGATCAGTTGCCTGAACGTATCTACAGCCCGCCTGGATTTCCAAGGAACTGACAGGCATCCATAATTCAGGGCGAGTAACGATCGCCGATCCCGGAGGATGATCTCTGCGGAGCCCCCCGTCTCGGGCGCGAGAGGGAAATGGCAGAATGGCAGCGCTGCGCTACCCCCACGATTAATCCCTTCTTTGAGATCAGCGGCAATGAAAACTGGGCATCAAAATCAAGGCTGGGACCCACGGGCGGGGGGGAAGAAGAATGCGCCCGCAGTTTGGTCGGCTCTCGTAACCCACTGAGTCCTGTTGTTGCTCCGACTATAAAGTCGAGTCAACCACTGTGAGAGATTTGTGGGTGATATTTTTCTTCAGAATCAAGTCGATTGCCTTTACAAAGTGGCACAGTGGCAATGTATGTTAAGATAAATAGCTAACAGAAGCATTCATTTAGAAGAGCTTTACTTAGCTTTATTTGATTATGACCTAAGAGGCAGAGACAGTAAAGGGTGTGGGAGGGAGGGGGAGGGAGTTCTGAGGGCTGTCTTTACCTAAAGGCCACAGGCTTGGTGTCAAGTGATAGGCCAATAATGCTTTTGAAAGGTTCACTTCAAGAATATTACGCTAAGAGTGCTTAAAACATGAATGATAACCTTTTAAGTTTTACATATGCTTGTGTTTTTGAGCACATAATTCTAATATTGCTGCAGTGCGTCTTTTTGCATTTCCTACCAAAGCATGCCTAATTGAATCATGAAAGCCACAATGACATCACCACCCACCAGAAATACAGAAAGCAAAAATAGCAGCTCCCCGTTGCCTGAATAACACCCCCCCCCCCCCCCCCCCCCCCCAAAAAGAAAAACATACACACACTCACCACCCGACTCTAGCTACGCTGTCTCCAGACCACTATTGTTCCCTTGCTGTTTAAAAGCGAGAGCCCCAACAAAGAAGGTTGGCAGTGGGCGCATTAGCGAATGGGTGAAAGAAACAAAGCCGATAATGGGTTTGAGCCAGTCGCTTCAGAAGCACAATACACTGCTTAATTCTTGACAAATGTGGTGTGCGGTTTATCATTTGTTCTTTTGGGTCTGAGAAGAGAAAGACAAGGGGTTACCATATAGAAAACAGTCTGGACCCAGGCCGCCATGTTCCGCCGCAACAATGCAGAACTCAGCGGCCCTTCAGTTTTAATGTCTGTGTTAGGGAAAGTGCAGGAAACATGCTTTTGTTTTATTTCTTTATTTATTTATTCCTCAGAAAATGTAGAACACAAACCAAAGGCGTTAATCCAAGCTATTATGAACAGTGAACAGTTGTGCCGTTGACCTGGATGTCAATTGATCTGCCTCACATGACTTAAGTTACAAATAATCAATCTAATGAGTTTATTCCATACATGTTGAATGAGCACCAATATGCGTTTGGAGGTAAAATTTTCACTATAATTCAATCTCTCTTTCCAAGTCTTTCAATCTCTGAAAAATGTGACTCTTTTATTTCTGCCCAATCTGCTGTATCTAGTCTCGGTGCTAGATAACTCCTATTCAGTGAGTGTGTAATGGCTGTATGCCATATGCTGGGCCTGCATTTGCCAAGGAGTACTCCTCTCAAAGCAGTGTGTATGCTGGGCATCATCTGCCATTTTCTGCCTCTTCCTTGTTGACATTGTAAGTAATTTTTCATGTAAATTGTAGAGTTTTTTTTTATTTTATTTTTTTTTATTTGTAAAACATAATCTATATCTATATGTGCAACCTACCTAATGATCTCACAAACACACCTCCAGTCAGGTACATCTTTGTGCCTATATAAGTACCGCTAGCTTTTCAACAGCAATTGTTTTGTGTCATGGAGCAACTGATACATATACTGAAGATAGGGAGACAGGAAAGAGGGGACTCAGAACAGCACTGTCAGTGTAAACTGACACTGTGTTTTCCCTTGTCACTTCTGTTCTTTCACTGGATAGTATTCTGCTCTCCCATACACATGTAATCTAGTAGACTCTTGAGGGGTGAGTCGAGAGGTTCGCCGGCAGTCCTGCGTGGCAATGCGTGTGACACGTCGGCCACCCCGGGCCTTGTTCCACCCTCCAGGACACAGGGCCACCAGTCAGTGTTAATGATGGAACCTAATCTGCCCCTCGATCCCCAAAGCACATCTGCCAGGGCTCTGGCGTGGGGGCGGGGGTGGCTATACGCCACAGCAACAGCCGCACGCCAATAAGTGGCAGTGTGTTGCCAACCGTTGTACTTTTCGTCCTTAATTTGTACAACCAAGGCGCTCGGCCGCGCTATCGGCAGCGCTCATTCCCGGCTTTGTGTTTACCGAGCGTGGGAGGCGAAGATGTACGCCCGGACTTGAAGAAAGAAAACCTTTGTCTAAGATGAGACAAGACAAAAAAGCAGCTACATTATTCGGACCTGTTTTCCTTAGAATGCATTGTTGCACTTGGCATACTTAAGATGATGCAAGCCCTTCATTTCGCCAGAGAACAAAAGCAGTGAAACTAGGCCAGGGCGCCTAGACGGCAGCATCTTAGACACTCCTTATTCCTCATCTTGCTACCGAACACAACTATCACGTGCCGTCAGCTCTTTTGATAAGTGGATCAATTTGCATATATCTTGTGGTGCCCGTCTGCCTTCTATGCAGAGACAGTGTTTCATTCTTCTGGCTTTCTGAACTGGGATCTCTATTTTTGGTGCACGCACACACACACACTGAATACGTGTCTTAAATATACGTATCCAGTCTAAAATCACTGAAGCATATTTAAAGTACATGCAATATGCAGTCCAAAAGCACAAACAGTCAACTGTGTATTGTTGTAAAATCAAGAAACAGTTCTACTCTATGTTACAAACAGTACAATTAAAAGTACAGTTATTATTATAAAATAACAGTAACACTAGTTATTGTACAATGTGAGCTGCCTTGTATATAGAAATGCATAAACATATATTAAAGGCATATATTAACCATTTGTTTTAACCAAGCATAGACGTTTTTGCACCCATTCCTCTGTTGATTTTTAAAAAAAAGCATCCCTTAATCTTTGTCAATGGTTCATTGGCATCATCTCTACAAACATTATAATCACAAGGGCCTCTAATGAGTTAATGGTTAGATTACCATAATGCATATTTACAATGACCAATACACCAGTTAGCAAAGATGGCAGATCAAAGGCACCTATAATCAGATCCGATCACTGCCGTTGAGATCACAGTCATGGTTGACAGTGGCTTCATCAGGCAACTGATCACCCAGTGGATTTACTGTATTCTGAGATATTTGTCATGAATTAAATCACATAGTAATATACATATGCATTGTGCATCCACGTGCATAATCCCCATGCACATTTTAAATAAATTAAATTCCAGTGAATTGCAGACCACTTTGAATTGGGTTTTTGTGCTATGCTCCTCAAAAAATACACGCGTGGGCCCACCAGGGATTTTGGTCCCCATGAGAACACCTCACATTGGGCCGCCACCCCAGGGCACCCTATCCCTGTACAATTTCCAGCACAATTCTTTGAAGGCCCCTGTCATTCAGGGCTCTACCTCCCTATATGCAAGATCCCAAGTTGCATTTTTACAGGCTTAAAAAAATACATTTGAAGCACTTTCAGTTTTGATGTTAGAATTCATTTATCACAGGGCCGTTCCAGGCAGTGATCCAGTTCAGAGGGCCAGATTCAGCCTGGTGTAGTGAACTGACCCAGAAAAACTGCCACCTCCCCAGATGGTTTGCCTTGTTTTGTGAGAGAAGAGAGACTAGGGGTGAGCCACCTGTGTAAGGCATTCAGATGTTTATCTGGGATTGCAGCCATTAAATAGCCAACTGCGTTATCCACTGGAAAGGACCACGACTACAGCAATGTTGATGCGTCAGAACTGTTGCGGAAGAATGAATATTCCCCAAATCTAGGTCCACTCCTTGGCCCGCACCATGCATGCAGATATGGACGCACACACGCACGCACGCACGCACGCACGCACGCACGCACGCACGCACGCACGCACGCACGCACGCACGCACGCACACACAGTTATTACAATTATTACCGTTATCGACCTGGAAAATTCTCCCCACCCGTAGCTATTTTACAATTGCAGTAAACAGCTCTTTGAAAAAGGAATGTATTTAAGAAAAGTATGTGCAAGGTGATAATAACAGAGAGGGCAGCTGTCAATGGTTAACAAAAATAATTATTTGAGGTCACCCGTTTTTCATTTCTATTCAAGCTAATTAAACAAAACACAAGGCTGAGTTCCAGCAAATCTGAAACATTCAGACACGTTTGAGACTTTGTTAGCTCTGAACTAGTTCAAAAGGCTTTAGATTGGGCTCATTTCCATGCAACCTGGGAATTTTTAATTTCTTTTTTTGTTGTAAATTATTATTTAATAAAAGCTACGGAATGCTGATGCAATTACAAGAAAGAGGTATTTCCTAACCATCAGTGCACATTCTGGCACGCATATTCTCCCGGTTGGAATAGTTTACCTTCGTATTGCTCATCCAAATTGTGCACACACTTCCTAAATTAGTTTGCATGTTCTGAATTAAGATGGTATGTCTTTGTGCGAGTATTAATGCTTGTTTGTGAAAAGGCACGTTGCTTCCCTTAACTTGAAAAGCATGGATTTATATAAAACGTTTAGAATTTTCCCAAAGCCGTCAGTGTGCATTGAGGAAGGTGCAACACTATGAAATAGTGTGTAACACTAGCTGGCACAATTGCAAAGAATCATGGGAAAAATGAACAACAATAAATATGGCAGGGCCCAGAAAGTTAGCCGGGCAGTGGCTAATCTCTGCTACAGTATTACTCTATTAGGCTTTGCGAGGGTGATTCGCCCCAGGCCCTGCCCCACCCCACCATTGGGATGACTCTGCCTATGTTACATTGATGTGTCAATACTTTCTGATTATGAATATTGTGCATAGACAAGCTGCCATATTCACCTAATATATTATCATTGTAATATGTACAATAATTCTATCTTTTTTAAATGTCCATATAACAATTCAGTAATACAAAATCAGACCCAGAACAATGAATGTCTTTAACTGGAAGTACTAAGCACACAGCAAGAACATTTACTTACATAGGGAAATTTACATAAAGATAATGCCGGAAATGTAGACTACCTGAAAAAGAAGGAATGCTGAGAACTCCAACAGTCAGATGTTGCATTGTTATTTTTGAATATTTGAATATTTTGATTTGAAGATAAATGCAAAATTAATGCATAACCAAATGCACAGATAAATAAAACTATAAGCTGGCTAATCCGGCTAAAGTCCAAATGTTCCCAGCAGTTCAAATTGTCCCATGGACTGTCATCAAGCACTGCACTCTCCCTGCATGACAGAATATGTTGCAGTGATCAGACATGCAAAGGAATAATAAATAAATAAATAAATAAAGACAAGCTTTTCAATCATTATCAGAGCATACTTGAGTTATCTATGTCCATATCCTGGCTCAGGTATTATCAAATTATAAGAGCTATCCAAACCACATATTTGTCTACATAAAACAACTCAGTCCTTTTCCTCTAAAGCATATTTTAAATAAAAATAAAAATAAACTCCATAAAAACCATTCCAATCATATTCCACATTCACCAAATTACTATTTAATTTCACAAAAATGACCATCTAATATCTTAATTGTGGGGAGCTTTAATTATCCCACATGCTTTGCGGATTAGGCTCGAAGAAACTGATAATTACCTCCATGAATATTCATCAGCGGCGGCGCTGAGTTCATGTCAAGGATTTGGTCCTCTCTGTGCTTGACATGACGTCACTATGGTTCATTAAGCAGAAGAAAAAGTTTGAGTTTAGCCCGGGGGTGGTTTCTTACAGTCGGCAAACAGTAATTAGGAACAGTTGATCGTTAAATGAGGTGAGAACAAATCCAACGGAGATTGTTTGGCAAACTGACGCTGAAAATCTTGCTGCCTGCAAAGGTGGGGTGATTGCGGGCTCAGTCTGAATTAATTGGAGAAAAAACTGGAAGAAAGAAAAAAAAAAACTATAAATAATGTATTAGGCTTTATTTGGAAATTTGAATGAGGAGAAGTAACTGTGAAAAAGATATTATACCAAGCATTAGGAACACAATTAGAATACAATTTATGAATGTATCTCTGTTATTATGCTTGCAATATTTTCATAATCACGTATGATTTTTGCTACAGATGAAACATTTTTGGTTTATTCATCATTAGTGAAATGATTGACTAACTTTGACATACATAAGCCCAACAACACCTCATTAGTAGGCGGTTGGGCAGATGTGACGAGATGATTTAACCTGATGAGTAACACAAATGGAAAGCTATGTATTCTTGGCATGTTTGAGGCTCAATTAAAGTTAACAGCCTGTCCCTCACTTTGGGATGGAACTCATTGCTGTTTCTTCATTTTTTTCTGCTCGTTTTGAATGTTTTTTATTTATTTCGGATAGTGGAAGGAAGAAGGGATGCAACCAGCTTCACAGTAGATACTGGGGATGGACTGGATGCCGGTTTAAAAGTAAACACATTTTCAGAAAATCAAGATTTTATTAAAAGAAGCAATCGCTGGGTTTACGTCCACCGGCACGGGCACCTACGCTCCAGGCTTGTGTTAAGAGTTGGGGGAGACGTATACAGTGGCAGATGATGAGCTGAGATAGACGGGGAGGGAGAATTCCCTTTGAACTGGCCATTGGTCTTGACCGGTTTTCATTCATTCTCCTTGATTTTCTCCACAGCAATTAAACATGCTCAAAATGATTAAACTGTGATGCAAGAAATGACAGAACATTTTAGATGTCTGAATTTGTGCAAATGTATCCTTTAACTGCCAATGTGAAGATGAAAAGAACAAGTTAAAAGCCTATGAAAATAGATTGGTGTTCACTTATGTAATCCTCCTGAGGTGATCCTCCTCAAATTCATGCACAGGGACGAGCTTCAGATGCACAGAGGAGAACTTGATTACTTTTTTTTGCAAGAAAAATAATTTCCATAAGTGATTGCGTATATATACCAGTAACAACATTGACGTTGAAAGCATCAGATCTATTATTTAGGGGACAATGTAAAATTCCAGGGGTTCTGTTCAGTCCATATGAACATGTTTTATCATGTGTCTTATTTTCATTTTGCTTTGATCCCTGGTGATTATGCAGTGCCACATTGTTTATATGCTTTGGATTATAACCCTCGCTGTTTTTTGGAAATGCACCCCCATATACATAGACTGACCAAAATAGAAAATCAGTTTAGATTCTATAGGGGTTTTCTGCAGTGAGATTCGGCATCTTTGAAGTTGTTGATGTGGGACAAAAGATACCACTCATTTCACAAAAACAACTTAATATGAATACATAATGTGAATCCCATTTAAAAAAATTATATTTAATGCCTACAAATTCACTGTACCTGCAGTTTCTCTTAGGAAATGTTCCTCACTAAGGGCTGTATACTGTATGCTCTATACTGTATATACTGTACAATCTCAGTTAGCCATATTACACACTATACGACACAGCAGAGAAAAAGTTTTTTTTGTTTTGTGTCGGGCAGTGTGGCGTCAGGATTTTAATCCTTAAACAGTCTTAAAGGCTAATATTGCAGTTTGCAAGTTTTTGTTGTGTACCCTCCGATTCAGACATGGCTGCCAAAGGCTCCTCTTTTGTGGGCCTGTGACATTCATTGTGAAGGCCTGGAGCTTGGCTGTCACTGTTTGCCCATCTTCGCTCCAAGGGAACTTCTCCAGTGAGACAGATGGGCCCCTCGGGCCCTGGGCCCCTGAACCCCCCCACCACAAACCACAACTGACAGGGACAATGCAACACATGATTGGACAAGAGGCGGAAGAAAAGTAGAGAAATTCAAGTTATGGCACTCAATTCAAGTTATGAGACTCAATATGGATCCACTGCTAGTAGTAGTAATTATGTTACATAAGAGGATCTCCGATATCTCTCATTGGGAGCTCGGACAATTCCACGCTTGGCAGACGTACGTTTGCATCATCTGAAGGACAGAAGAAAAGAAAAGGGAAATAAAGGGGTTAGAAGTGCAGTCTGCGGTACTGTTTTGCAGATTAACGATACATGGGAATTTAGACATTTAGACATGTAATTGGCTGAGACAAAAGGAGGGTGATTAGTCATACAGGTGGCTAGGGCGCAGTTCTGATTCTGGCCAATGACATCAGGGTGTCATACCCGTTAGCTCTACGAGGTGCATTATATCAGGTAGGTCTATTTGAGTCCAGCCATTTTTAGGTGAACATTATTCAGTGTGCGTGTCTGTGTCTGTTTGTGTGTGTAGAATCTAACAACAGAGTGAACTGAATATCAAATGACTTTATCTCTATTTTTTCCTTTCTATCCCAAGCTCACGAACATTCACACACAAATACGCCTCCCATGATTTTTCCCATGTAGCTGAAATGTTTACCGCATACTATTTGTTTATGTACTTATGTATTTATTATTGTCACCATCTGGCTATTAACAGCCACTAGGCGGAACATGTAGATTGCCCCCAAGTGATTTGTCAGGAAACAGAGTTCATGAGAGAGTTCAGTTTAACCCTGCCCTCTCTGCCTTGGAGATCTACAAAGGCACAGTTTCAGACCACAGAGGGACTGTCTGATGGCTGCTTTCCCAATTAGTCTATGATTTTCAATGGTTGCATGGGATCGTAACCCCCCCACCCCTTCCAAACCAGACGTGCACAACCAGACTGTTGCGCCCACAAATGTGCGGAACGCAGAAAGGTGGCCCGTGTAGGCTCTGATAACAGCAAAGGTAGTAGCGAACCTCAAAAACGCAAACTACGTTGCACGTCAAAGTGTTAAATTTGAAACTTCCATGTTAATCTGCTTTAAAAATAAATAAATGGTTGATTTGTGATTCTGTCATTTTTCGGAGACTTATTCTCGCTCTCTCCCTGCTAGCGACTGCTCCCCCCACCCCCCTCCTCCATGCCCCCAGCATAGAGCTGCAGCTGGTTGGCAGTTTTCAGGCAGTGCCATTACTGATGGACATGTCCTGATTCATGGGCCAGTGTCCCTAGAGCAGCTTGGAGAAAATTATCTTTGGCAAACAAAAAAGGGCTCTCACTCTCACTCTCACTCTCCCTCTTTCTGTCTCTCTCTCTCTCTCTCTCTCTCTCTCTCTCTTTAATGTATGTACATTAATCTCACTTAGCACTCAGAAAATTACTTTAAAAAATGGACTTCACAGTATTAAAAAAAATAAGCTGGAAAATGCTATTCAAAATGTTTGACATGTTCTTAGCTAAAATGTTATGGAACAAACTCAAATTCTGAATCAAAAATTGAATGGGCATCAATGGGCACATAGATGGCAAATTAATGCAAGTAAAATCTAAAATCATGATTTCACAAAATTAACCTGACCACTGACACTGCACAACACCCTGCAAAGCTTCATATACTGTATCACCTGCCATACAAGCTCATCCATGACGTGCAAACATGACGCACTTCTTAAACTCTCTATATCAACTTGTAATTTTAAAATGGGCAGACAGCTTTTTGTCAAAATTGAAAAGAAATGATCTGCAGCACGGGACTTGCAAAATGTCATGCAATTTGGCTGATGCAAGACCGAGAAAATATTCCCCTCACAATCTAATTTAGGATAAAAACAGTCTATAATGTGTAGTATCATTACATCCACACATGCTGGAAAAAAATAAATATATATATATTAAAAAAATGAAAAAAGGGTTATAAAAAAAATCACCGTTTGGTGAATTGGCTTAATGTCACACTGAAAAAATGAGAAAAATCCAACCTTTAATTGAAGTAAACTTATTTTTCCATAGAGTTCAATAGGAAAATTTGTCAGGAGAAACAACCCTTAAAGTGATCCATCCGTATCTACCACATATCTGGCAGCAGAGTGATGGTTTGAGGCTCGTTTGATACCTCAGACCCTTGATGACTTACAGCCAATTTACCAACCATGTATTCCATACTGTTCCAGCATAATTTACCGCTAAATCTAGTCCCACCCCCCAATTCCCATAGAGATCCATTCAAATGCAGAGACGTTATAGTATCGCTTGCAAGAGTATCAGAAAATAAGATATCAATATCTTTTGATGTTGTTGGGTCACAGACATCAGGAAGTCATGGTGACCTAATATTAAAAATGATCACTTTATTCTATATATATAAATGCAGGGGTGCCAATAATTGTGGCACACGTGGTTTTGTTAAAAATATTTATTTCTTGACGGCGGATTTTTTTTTCTCATAATAAATTTAATTCAATTAAAGGTTGGATTTACTTTTATTTTTTCAGTGTGACATTATGCTAATTCACCAAACCGTGAATTTTTTTATAACCCTTTTTACTCATCTTTACCAGGGGTGCCAATAATAGTGGAGGGCACTGTATGTAAGCAATATCACATGGGAGAGAGTGCTGTAATACTGCATATCAGCACGGCTGTAATTCGGTCGTAGGAACAAGGTCGCAGGCAGAGGTCCGAAGATAATCGGCATATATTTGCTTTGGCAAAATGTATGTTCTTTTGTCATGTACAAAGCCAGTTTGATTATTGCGATTATTTGAATCTCATAATTGAGACCCTGGTGCTAAAAGTACTGAAGTTACATTTTTAGACAATTCAAGTTGAGCATAGAAACATGTTGTATTTGTTTAGTTAAGTCCACCCTTTAAATATTGTTAATAGAAAAGGTGCCTAAGCAATGCATAAAACAACAAAACATTTAATGGCTGATTTTATGGATCAATGATATTTTCGGATTTGATTTTCTTAAAATAGACATTTTGTGACTTCAGTACTTTTACCACCAGGGTCTTCAATTTCCAAATAACACACACTGCTCAAACATATTGGATACCTAGGTACAACTACATTTTAACATCAAAAAATATTATACTGGCTCCTTTATTTGCAGTATTTGTCTCTGCCAATGCCACACGTTCTCCCTCCCCACTCTCTCTCTCCCTCCCCACTTCCCTCACTCTGCTCTCTCTCTCTCTCTCTCATGTCCTCATGTATCCCTGTCTCCTTAATGTGCAGGCATGGAGTAGTCCCAGGGAAACTGCAGAGGAACAGCTGCTCATGATTACATTACCTACTACAGACACAATCAGCCCATTTTTCTTGGCTCCACAGTCTGTTGAATAAGTAATTTAATAATTTGACAAAAATATTTGCGGTGTATTCAGCCATTTGGTTCTGATTAGTCCAGGCTCTGTCGCTGAATTATTTTGCAGGTCATGCTCCATGGGTAAAATTGTGTCCACGGTTTAATACAAATGCGTTTATTTTTATCTTGCCATTTAAAAGTTAATGTTTTTTTTTGTTTTATTTTAGGTCTGGAAGTTTAATGGAAAATGGCTTTGTGCCATTGCCTGTCCCATTGGTGACTTAAATGTGACGTGTCTCGCTGAAATCCACGGCTTTAATGAAAACCACATTTTCAAAAAGGGCTGCTCATGTCGGGTCCCGGTAGGATGCCTAGTCCAGTTGTCATGATAAAATATGAACTGCTTATTAATATCAATAGGGCTACATTCATGAGGTACAGATTTATGCAGACTGGAGTAAGTTTCCAATGACCTCGAAAACTGTAAATGAGCACCCATATGGAATTCTCCGTCTATTACTGTGAAGAAATATTCTGTCTCTGTTATTCAAGTACCTGAAGGTTATATTTAGATATGCATCCTATAAGAAAAACTTTTGCTGAGTGTTTACCTGAAAAAAACTATAATCAGATTTTTTGTAATTGAAGACCCTGGTGCTAAAAGTACTGAAGTCACATTTTTAGACAATTCAAGTTGAGCATAGAAACATGTTGTATTTGTTTAGCTAAGTCCACCCTATAAAAGGTGCCTAAGCAATGCATAAAAACAGCAAAACTTGTAATAGCTGATTTTATGGATCAATGATATTTTCGGATTTGATTTTCTCAAAATAGACATTTTGTACTTTTAGCACCAGGGTCTTCAATTAAACAGATTGCTTATGCTTATGTCCATTTAATTTTGATATTGACGCACCTTTATTCTAAGAGCAAGGGAGAGCTGGGATCTTTCTATATAATACTCTTTGCACTCATGCATCTTCCAGTCATCAGGGTGGACTTATCAATTATTCATCTTCTACATTCTCCATAAAATATCACCATTTTCACATGATGTTTCAATGGTTAAGACCATTTCAATATTTTAGCAGCAGGAAGGGCTCTACATTTTATATACCTCTTCTGTTTTTTTAAGTTACTTTATTTTGAGGCCGTGGAAATGTGGAGGAAGAGAAAACCAAAACCTAATTTCCCAGACCAAAAAGCCACAAAAATGTCCTCCTTGCTGATTCCCCTGGTGCCGTACTAGAGTCACACTATGCCCACCGTCTCTGACAACCAATGTTTCTAAAAAAAGAAACTAAATTCATTCTACTTATATCACAAAAAATGTATAATGGTATGTCCACATATGTGTGTGCTGTGCTGTATATACTCTATATGAATCTTACTATATCGTCTCACTTATAATTTTATCAATCTTAAATGAACACATTGGCAAAATATGGTTCACATTTCGTCTGAGATTACATTTTATAAAAAATGTGTACATTTATGAAATTGGTTGTGTGACAGAGCACCTTAAATAATACCTGAAAGTAAAGGGACATTTTTATAGATGCCATGATGCTCACTCATCTCAGTCTGGAAATATGTAAGGAACGTGTGCTGAACAGTGCGCACAGATGTGTATTAAAGCATCATTCATTTCCATTATGAGTGGCCTGCCGTTTCTCCAGGACTTGCATTCCCACTGCAGTGATAACATGAACTATGGCCACATACGCTGTGAATGCTCTTAACACACTTACGATTTGCGTTCCTTGGCAATTTTGCACCTAGCTGTGCATAATTAAAGCATGGAGCATCCTAAAATGATACAGAGCGATTTTATTTACAGTCCTCAAGGCTGCTGGGATCACTGGCTTGCTGTTCGACAAGCCTGATATAAATCTGAACTCCGGACCATTTTCCCAATAGAATGTGATGTCACTTTCAAACTATTAAGTAAATTAATCGTCATAATCCCAAAATTATAGCTGTAACCCTCAAGTGTGCCTATTTTAAGAATGTAAGATTCATAAGATATATATGTTCCTATGATGTAAAGTTCCTAAAATGATGCTTCTGGCTGTTGATAAAATATGGTAACCATAATCAATCCCATCCGTGTCCTGGGTTTGAGGAGGAGGAAGATAATAAATACAATAATACATTAATAACAAAATACTTCCTGCTTCCTGGATCAGAAACAGACCAGCTCAAATATCCATGAAGAATTATCCAGGGTTTTGGAGATGGAGTTTACTTTGTGATGGATTCAGTGTACATCTCTGTATAATGGTACCTCAAAATATTTGCGAATGCACCAAATTTGTGTGGATATTGTGTATTTCTGTCTTTTTTTATACCAGCAGTTTACTAGAGTGTGTTTCTTTTGAGGATAACTGATATCGTGTTTAATATACCAGCCTCCACCAATTCTATTGACAATAGCAAGAGGTTTAATGATTATTTCCAGAAGTCCTGTAGTTTGTACAATCATCTCAGATAATTTAAAGGAGGAAAAATGTAGAAACCAAAATATTACTCGGAAAAAACTTTTAAGCCCTGCTTTGGAATTATTCACTCCCATGACTTGACTGATATGGAACAGGGGGGTCTAAGGTGAGACATTTCTGGAGAAGTCACCAAGTTAAAATACTAACTGGTTTCTCTCTGACTTTGGCAGACAAGTATAACAGTCTTT